>JAECUM010006411.1:0-98667 GCA_016617855.1 Megalonaias nervosa | reverse complement strand
ACTTTTGTGATGTGTTATGAGATTTCATTGTGATTCCAATTCAAAGAAAATATACCGAAACACGTGTGTATTTCTTGTTTTGATTTGATCTTATTAGTATGGATAAGATCTTCACACACTGACACATTACGTCATGAAGGGATTTAAATGTCGTTTGATTTGGTAATCATTGAGGAGTATCTTTTTTCTAAGATATATACATGGCCCTGAAAAGGTCCGTTTGGTTTTCTTTTTAATAACAAGATCAGCGTGTGAACTTGACATCATCAACTGTAACAGTCTTAATCCGTTTCCACAGCCAGACCCTATTCCTGCTGCTTTGCTAGTGGTAGTGGTAACTGCTGCTGGCATCTCTGTGGCTGTGGGAGCTGATGAAGTCACAAAAGGTTTAGAAGTTCGAACCCATGTCCTCCCGAATCAGAGGCGGACGCTCTAACTATTTAGGCCCTCCGGAGCGGTACAGCAATATGGAAACGCAGGGTATATATATATATATATATATATATATATATATATATATATATATATATATATATATATATATATCGAGAAAAGAGTTTTTGAAGCGGTTCTTAGTCCATAGACTGGCAGTTAAACGAAGTTTGCTGAGAAGAACCCTGAAGCTATGCGGCACTGTGTTAACCCTCTTCTTTGGTAAACAAACAATACAGCCCTTTTCCCGGTAACACTTTACCCGTCTCTTATGTGTAAAAGCGCATTATATTTTTTGTGGGCACAGCGTGTCTATAAACACTCATATCCTTGAGAGATAGTACGTTTGCATATAAGCATAGCGTTTGAATATAAACAATCCTGCCCTTTACATTAGATAGTGTATCAAAAAGTTGGTGCTGGATAGTATAACAAAATCATTACATTTTCCATATAAGACCATACTTTTTCTAAACATGGAAATTTTTTATTACACTCCACAAATTAACATTATCATTCCCTTATGATGCAAGAGTGCTATCTTCATGTTAAACTCTCATTAGAGGTCAAACATTTTTCGTTAGAGACCAGAGTGCCATGTATATGTTAAATTCCCATCAGAGGCCAGAGTGTGCTGTTGAGGCTAGGTCTATAATCAATATGAACATTGGCGACATAATCTTGACTGAATATTATCCCATATTTTATTTTATTTTGCTTCGTAGAGAACATTTTCAACATACAGACGATTTTTACATCAAAGTCAAAGAATTTGGCACACACACACACACACACACACACACACACACACACACACACACACACACACACACACAAATATTAAACGTTAGCTTAAAGGAGTTATTGTGCAGACCAGCACCGACCTTAGCAAACGCGGGACCCGATTTGGATCATTTTGGCGGGGCCCACTGGATTTACGCGTGTGGCCCCCTGTGAGCCCGGCATTTGGAAATAAACTTTTAAACAAGTTTCTTATGATATTGAGATTAAAACTTTCTTCCATCACTTTAAAATTACTTTCTCTCTATAGATATATTTTTTTAAAGATTACTAATGCGCGGGGCCCCTGTGAGCGCGGGGCCCGATTGGGACAAATCGGTCCAATCTGCATAAGGCCGGCCCTGGTACAGACAGTGAGAAATTACATATTAAAACATACGATGAAAGAAATACACGAAAGCAAAGGATCATAGAATCATACCACAGCAAAAAATTATCTAAAATAATGACGCTTGCCCCCTCCTCCAGGAAACAAAAACAGTTAAAGAGACTCCCCCCCAAAAACCCCCCAAAAAACAAAAAACAAAAAAAACAAACTAAAAAACAAAACAAAACAAACAACAAACAACCCCAAACAACACCCCCAAACCGCCACCCCACAGCAGCAACAACAAAACCACCCAAAACAAACAAACTAACAACAACAAAACAAATTGCATTTAATAAGCATGCATTACAATTAAGGAACAAAATTTGGTAGTAGCAGCATGCAACATGTTATGACTAGATAAAATTACTGATTTGACTGTTAGTATAGTACAATTGAAATAATACACAGGTACATGACTTTTGCAATATTTGTAATAAGTGTCTCAAACGCAAAGATTAATAATGGGTTGTTGGTGAGTTAGCGAATTTACTACAGCATAAAAGCTATATAAAAAAAAAAAAAATATAATAACCCGGTACAAGAGTTTATCGTGCATGAAAATAAAACGCAAATAAATGAATTACAAAATAAGGTGACAGGACCTTCGACTTTTGAAAAGTACATTAGAACGACGCCGTTACTACATATGTGGGGCTAACATAATATGTGTTTATGTTAGACCCAGTATGTATCTAAGAAAATGGTAAATCATTAATGTTAAAGTTCGAAGGAAAAATATGGAGGAAAACAAACGGTATATAATGGCCTACTTCTCAGAAGGATGACCGAAAATTTGAATTAGACTATGGCATAACAACGGAAGCAGGTCTAAGCATTCAAGAATGAGTTTCTTTTTACAAATTTAAAGAGAATTATTGTCGCTGTCTACATCGAAAAAGCAGCACCGCTCCGGTAGCCTAGTGGTTAGAGCGTCCACCTCGGATGCGGGAGGTCGCGGGTTCGATCCCCGGCCGAGTCATACCAAAGACTTTAAAAAATGGTACTAACAGCTGCCTCGCTTGGCTCACAGCATGAAGAGGTTAGTGTTAGGACTGGTCGGCCTGGTGTCAGGATAATGTGACCGGGTGGGAACGTCATGTTACATGTTTGCGGCATGATGCCCCAGTGTTAAAGATCACTATAAACTGTCACACTGCAGACACCGCAGCGATATGACTGAAAAATTGTTAAAACTACGTTAAAAATCTAAATCACACACTCACACACCTCGAAAGAGCAAGTATTAAAAAAAAATATTCACCGCATTAATATTTAGTTTTTGTGCGGACGCTCAATTTAGAGCACAGCAACTCTTCATTGTGTGAGATCCATTAAGTACTGCTAGCAAAAGTGCGCGTGCCTTGATTTTATCGTCTGCAGCACATGGGCTGGAGGTGCAGAAGTGTTTCCAGCGACTTGATTTAATTTTAATTTCCTTGGACCTAATGGTGTTTTTCAAGTTCTCATTATTTAAATGAGAACAGATTTAAGAAAATTTAAGTTTTAGGACGCATTTCAGTCTGTTGAACGTAGTATTCGTAGTGCCATCAGCGGTCTGCAGGAACTTATGTTCTTGCAATTTCTTAAAGGTAAAGGGATATTAATCTGGGTTACTAAATAAATGTAGTGAAGGTAAGATTTGATGAGGGAAAAAGTCTTTTTGCGATCCATCATTGACAAGATGGAGTTAGAAGGCACAAATTGTGATGAACCTAAGAAAAGCAATTGACATGAATGCCGTTAAGGGCTATTGGTATTGCAAAATTCAGTACAGGTGGTTGGGGATGGTAATCTAATTGTGAAAAAAATGGCAGCAAATTATGGTAATAGTAAGTGTGTGAAAGTATCACTTATATTAAAACAATGTTGTACCGTTTCCACAACAAACTTTGATGCAGAGTACAGCAATATGGAGTCGGTAGTATGAGGTGAAAATGAAATGCCACTGACACTTACGAATGATCCATTTAGTGGCAAGAAGTGGATCTTAAATAAAACTTGGAGAAATTGAACATTAACTCTTTTTCTGCACAGTTTGCAGATAAAATGGATTCTAGTCAGTCCTGAACAACCTTGATGGTAGTTCCCAAAAAAGGTCAGAAGGTCTGTATAGGACATAAGGATCATTTTATGATGAAGACAATGACATAATTTTTCATGCATTTTGATAATACTAATGACACAGTTTTAATCCAAAACATGAAATTTCCCCAAATCAGGGGGCTGGAATATTCATATTCTCAGCTCATGTCTTTTTGTACATGTTGAACTATCAATTGTAGCACAGTCACAGGGCAGAGTCATTTTTGCTTTCCTAACAGAAGAAGGCGAAATTTACATTTTTTCAGGTGACTTAGTCATCCACTTCACCTGGTAGTGTGACCCCTGAAGAGTGTGAAACAAATTAAGAAAAAGACAAAATTTAAACAAAGTTACAAACTGATCAAGTAAGATATATCAGCAGCTGCATACTTTACAAGATGGTACTTTGTTCAGTTCAGGTGGCTCTCATGACTGTCACTAATCGTTAAGGTTAAACGAAGTATAGCACAACATATATAAGAACGGTGAATATGACATATTCATGTATATATCCATGTGCTTTTCTACATTAGATTGTATGGTGTGTCGAATATACCAAGTATAGGAAAATAGTTTAAACTTATATGTACAATTATGCATATAAATATTAGTGGTAATTTAGTTACATTTTTAAGTATTTGTGATAACTAGTTGCGGGAGGGGGCGGGGGAATGCCATTTCAACACTGGACTGGATAAATTAGTTTTTATTTTTGTACAGTGTAGTCATTGGCAGAAACATGGGTGCTTTAGAAACCAGGACACAATGAGGTAGTTTAATGTGGCTGGTGGTCTACATAAAGAGAAAATATACCAAAATCTTGATTTTCATACATTGTCTTGAACCCCGTTTATCCAGTCCAGTGTTGAAATGGCAAACTATTTTCCTATTCTTTGTCTGTTTGACACACCATACAATCTAATGTAGAAAAGCACATGGATATATCCATGAATACATCTAAAAATTTTAGAAACCTTCTACTGGGTACCCCACGATCCTAATGATTGGTTAACCAGGTACCTGAGCAAAGGGAAATTAAATGTTTACAAACCTGAAGTTAAGTCAACATTTTGTTAAAACAAAATTCACAGTATCCTATAAATATCACTACCTAATGTCATCTGGTATAAAGTCCAAGAATTCAGCTTCATTATCAAATAAAGTTCTGAAATCCTCCGTTGTGTGGTTATCATTGTGGTCTAATCATAAATATCATTTGGCTCACTTTCCTTGGCCTCACTGTCATATGTGGATGCTTATTTATAGTCTGAGCTTGAGCATGGAAAGTAACACTTGATCACACAATTTGTGCAATCTATTCAAGGTTGCAACTGAACATGTGATTTGTGCGCCAATATCAAATAACCAGCCTCTGTTACTTGCAACTGTACCACACTAGTGGCTAAATCAAGGTGTTGTCAGGTGGGAAAACATGGGATTCAGGTCAATTATTTACTGGAAGAGGTAGACCTCTGCTTGGCACTGTAAAAGTATATGCATTTGCAGCTCAGTCTATAGGATTGTCAACTTGAAACCAAAATCAGTGCTGCCTTTACAGTCACTGGCAGAAAACGTGTATATGGCAAATGGGCACCCTATGGTTCATATTATTGCCCAGGTTGTTATCAACTTGCAGGTACCAGATTCCCCGGATACCTGTTGGCATCTTTATTAGCACCACCAAAAGGACTTGAACAGAACTGAGGAAAAAGAGAGCCAGAACTCTTGCTCATAACACATGAAATGTGTTATCATAATAAGTTCTGTAACAGTTATAGGTATGTAAACAATACACCATCTTCACTAGTCAAAGTTCCAATTTGTTAACCCTTTACCTCACAGTGTATGACTTTGTAAGCAGTTGATATACATGTACCAAAGTTACACAGTACAGTGTGCTTTAAATAGAACACCTGTTACCTATTTGACTCCATACATCATAGGCCTGCCTGTTAATTGTTACAACAGCATAGTATACATTATATTCAGCATCAGTTTTAACCATTTTACATTTTTGGTACACATCTGTTATGTATAGAAAGATTTAAGAGCAAAATGTATTCATTATAGCTGTTTAATTATTTTTCACAGAAGAATTTTTTAATGTGCTTCAAAATCTTGAGAGAACTCGTTCACCATCAAGCCAGTGAAGCTTTGTGACCAACCATAGCTGCCATTTCTCATACTCGAAATTGACCAGTGTCATCTTCATCAATAAATCATCAGAATTTGATAAATTATAAAAACTCAGTGTTGCTTACATCAGTGTCAGAGCCATTACCTATGTTATTCTAATCATGCAAACTCCAGAAAGTACTGAACAAAATCCTTGGCCTCCATTTAGGAGAGTGGAGATTACAATGCATTTACTTTAAATAGCAGATTACTGCTAGAGCTTAAACAGTGACCACGTGATCTTACATAATGGTAATTCACATCAATGAATGTAGTGTCCAATATAGGATTTTCCCCGAAGGTGACACTATGAAAACTAGCTAAAAATGGCTGATGTTTACAGTGGGCATCCAGAGGTGCTCACATGATGTAAAGGGCTAACCCTGTCTACAGCTTGGCAGATCAATCATGTATTTCTGTGCTTCCAGTCTGTAAATTTTATTGGATGCGGCAGTAAGCCACGACATCCAATCAAAATGGAATTGTTCACATTTGATCACTGTTTCTATATGATCAAGACAAAGGGAGCACACAACTGAAATGGACTAAATAAGCAATTTTCCACTGCCAGTCCATGTTTGTACAGATATATCCTTTCACTCAAATACACCTGTAATGGCTTCACTCTGGTTGTAGTCATACTTTCGATGCTAAACTGACAAAGTATCCTTTTGAAGTGAAGTGTCTCCTCCATTTTCATCAATGTACAGTGCACCGCTGTTACATGCTAAGGGTTACTTGGCCATAGGACTCGCTAGGATTTTAAAACTATTATTTGGTAAAAATAGGAGTCCCACCAGCAAAAGTTGCAGTCCCTTCCTAAAAATCTTTGTAGTTTAGAAGAACTATTGGTTGCCACTGAGTTTACTTTCTACATTGTTTATAACACTGAGATATAGCTCTTGTTTGTTCATCAGAGTGAAACTGAATTTTGTCAGTCCAAGGAAAGGTCTTAATTATTCCAACACTGAGTCAGGCATCACACCCTTTCTTACACTTGGATACTGTCCCATCTGAACTGTCAGTACTAGCAACTTTAGCACTCTTCTGAATCTATTACAATCTTTGTCAATTTGCCGTTTAACCCTAAAATACTTATTCAGATTTGTGAATGGCATTTTGTCTAAGTCTCAACATGTATTGATTCCGAGGTCACATGCACTACTTATTCATCTTCACTCAGAAATGAACACAATAATGAAAGCTAAAGTTGTTCATTTAATGTACTCTTATAAATGACCACATGTACATCTCTGGGTCTTTCTGCCTCTGAATTCAGTCACCCTAAGAGCACATTTTTCCACCCAGCTGCCACTCAGAGTCTTTGAACTTGCCACGCAGCTATTGCATCATGTTCGTTTGATGTACTCTTATAATAGCAAAATTCTGTCATTGTAAATATCAGCACAGCTAATTGATCAACACATTTTCCCACTAAGCAGGTGGCTGAAGTAGGACTGGCAAGCCTTTGAATCTTGCCGCCCACCTGTTACATTTGTACGTAGGACTCCTGCGTAAGTGATTTTATGAGTGCCAGATGAAAAATTGGTGTCCAAATATCTGTGATTAAGTGTTTCTGAGACCTCTGACTTGGCATTACATACTAAGGGAGGCTGCTTATGAAATCCAATAGGACAAAACACTGAAATACCTGCTCAATCAACCAAGGTGTAGATAGGGTTAACATATTGGAACCTTGGCTAGTGAAGATGACAAGACATTACAATGTAGAACTGAAGTTGTTAGAATGTTGAGGTTCAGTATTAAATAAGAAAAACATTGCATCACAAGTTCTTTTCCTTTTATAATAAATACTGTATTTTACAGAAATTTGCGAAATGGACTTAAAAGCTTATCTGCCCTGTAAAAAGCCAAGGCGATCAAACAGACTGGGAGTGAAGGGGAAGGAAGAGACCCAAGAGGAAACAATCCAACAGGAGCCACTGGGCTTCTTTGACACATTGCCACTAGAACTAAAATTTCGTGTATTGGGATATCTGACTGGTAATTTCATTGAATGCTAAAATTATTTCTGGTGCAGTTCAATGAGTTTTTAATGGAAATTTGTTGTGTAAATTTTATTACTATAAGCTATGAGCACACTGAGTGCATATTTCGTGGAGTTATCACCCTTGATTGTCTTGGCATATGCAATCCACAGCTTTGTGAACACTTTAGCCTGAACATTGATTTTAAGATTTTAGCTTAATTTGGAGTGAAGCCTCATATCAGCAGGAGTTCAGATGAAATTGATGATGAGCATGTTTTGCATATATTTCTTAGAGTTATGGCCTCTCAAGAGCAAGAAAATTGATTTTTTTTAGCAAGAACATTGCCAATGCAGAACCTGGTGCACACTAACTTCCACATTTATAATTAGATTTCAGTCAAATTTGCAGTGAAGCTTCACCTGAATAAGAGCTCAGAAAAGTTGGATAAGTAGCTGGCCTATGTTAGTTATGGCTTTTGGTCATCTTAGCATTGGCATTGCTAATGCACATTTTTGTGGCCACTCTAGCTTCCCTATGTACTTGATTTAAATCAAATTGGTTGTGTAACTTAATTTTAATAAGAACTCATGAGTTGGATAATGAAGACATTTTTCATACATTTTGTAGAGTTGTGGTTGTTGATTATAGTAATTTTGAATTACACCTTTGTGAACACTAGCTTCTAGATTTAATTATATTTTGACCAAATTTTCTTTGAAGCTTAGATGAGTTAAGTGATTAGCATGTTCTGTACAGAGAGTTATGACTCTTGAACAGCTTGCATATACATTGCTAATAGTAACCTTGTGGACATTCCACCTTTCTTAGATATTTTTTTATTTAAACAAAATTGACCTTGGAGCTTCATATATCAGCAAGAGGTTGGACAAGGTCAGATTTCGCAGGACAAGAAAGGAATCCAGTTGATTCTTACACATACAGAGGTGCCAACCATTCTGGATTTTCATCTTCATCTGTATTTAGTTGTAAAATTAGCATAGAGAAATGGACAACTAATTCATTTCCCATAGAGGGTAATGTTAATGTTTCTGATGGTAAGATTGGCAATATATGCTTATATCCTATGAGCAATCCATCCAAGTGGAAATGCAAAACAATATAATATGCTGCACAGCTCTTATTATTTGAAAAAATTCCTTTGTGTGCAATAAAAAAAATCCAGGCAGATGAGATCTCCCCATTTACATCCACCAGTATTTGTGGCAACTACGATACATTGAAAATAGTTTACGCTTGAAGTCTATTATTGTGTATACTTTATCCAAACTTTTTTTAAAGTCAATATTAATCTTTTGGCTGCAATGTTAGTACAGTAAAAACTGCTATGAGCGACCACCTGTCATTTCCGACCACAATCGTAATGCACGGATCGATTTTATTATATAAACGCTCTGTTATGAGTGACCACCAGCTGAATGCGACCAGTGACTGTGATGTCTTGGCAAAATATGCATTTTGACACTGCTATGAACGACTGCATTGCAAAAATGAGGATAAACTCCACCAACCTTTATTTAATTCCTGTAAGAACGACCGCTCACACCGTTCTAAATAAAAAAAATAGGCTGGCTAATTATGTTGGAATTTTTTTTAGCTATGCCTGTAGTGTTTTATAGTTTCTGTCATGAACCAGTCTAAAGTATAGGTAGATTATTCCCTGCTTCATATGCTTCCTGCGCTGTTTTCCGCTATTCGTATAGGGGTGAGCAACGCAGGGAGCATACAAAGCAGGGAACCAGACTAATTATTCCCACACTTAGCCTGCTTCCCAGCCTTATCGAGGGACCCAGAATCCCTATGAAATGACCGTATCGCGAGAATAGACAGACACCACTGACCAATATGTAATCAATTGTTACAATGACCGCTTGATTTGTAACGATTTTTCTCATCAGAAACAAATATAAAAGGAATATAAAAAAAAGGATTGTTGCTACTGGTGATAGATGCTACAGTCCGAAAACCAGGCTAATGTACATGTCACGAATTGCCGTTGTAGTGCCAATTTAAGTTGACATAGTGGTCGCGTATATTGTTTGTCTTTAGGCCTAGAGTTAATCCGTATTGCCGGGGGTGAATAAGGTCATTGTCTATTAAACCAGCAAGAGAGAATCGTTTGCTGGATTTGATGATAGTGTTCAAGACTTGTGATGTTTGTTGTTTTTCCCCCCATGTTAAGTGACTACATCCCAATCACAAAGCTGTCATCTAGTCAAGTTGGTGCGACCGGGTTACACATTTTGCTTATAGAGTTAATCCCTGTATGTCATCTTTGAATGAAGCCGTTGACTTTTGTCTCAGAGTAAATGGTTCTATTTTGGATGAGATAATTGTTTATTTTTATTTCATTAATTGTTAGATATGCAATGCACATGTATAGATTTTTCATATTTTCCCACATCCCAGTTCAAACCGTTTTCATGTTCGATATTACAACTGAGCACTAATAATTTTTAACACCTAGAACCTTAATAACAATGGACGAACCTCCAACTAAAAAGAGACAAATTTTAAGGCTGGAGAAAATAATTATTGTAACTGAAAGAAGTGCAAAAGAGCAGACCACTCGCAAAAAAGCGGTAAAACAAATTTGTTATAAAGGAAAAGGAGTAATTCAGAAATGATTTCATATGCTAATATATGTGATCTTCAAATGTAAATGTGATTTCATGTTTAATGATAGAAGTATATATTTATTGCTGTATAATTTTGTTTTTAGATGAATGCATACAATATTTTAGCAAGAACTATTAATAAAGAATAGAATATATGTACAGTGATTGTGGTTATTTTTCTTGAAATTGTTCTGAAACTGGACCTTGGAAACGTCTTTTTGTACAAACCTGCTTTGAGAGACCACCTGTCTTGAGAGACCGCTTTTGTTGGCAGAAGGGGCGGCCTCTCATAACAGGTTTTACTGTAATTTCATTTGTGATCTTTGAATTTGACATTGCAGTGGAGGATCTAAGTCTACTGACAATAACATCAAAAGGCATGAGGAATTTGGTTGAGGGTTATTGTGTACTGCATCCCGTGCTGCAGAAAGGATACATTTGCAGGCTTCACTCGTATAAGGGCACCCAGCCAGTACTACCAATAAAGAGTGAAACAGAGGCTCTGAACACATTTCGTAAACTTGGTAAATGCAGACATCTTGCACCTGACACTGAACACATTTTCCCCATGTGAATTGCTGTGCATATATAATAGAAATTAATATTTGGTGTAATATATGCAAAAGATGGTAAAAAATTTTATTACAAAAGAACAAAAAATATTTTTACAGGTAATAGTCTGAAGTTTGCTCTAGTTGTCAACTTCTGCATTTTCTTTAACTATTCATTGTCCCATTAAAAAAATTCATTTGCCATTAAACAATGTGTAGTATATTTATAATAAAACTGCATGAAAACTGCAATTTTAACAATTTACTATAAAAGATGACTGTCATATTTGCTTTTACTGAGGTCAGACAAGTTCCAGTTGTCATGCATGTATGAATTCATTCTCAGTATAATTAATGAATTCAACAGCATGGCCTTTGTTTCAAAAGTACAGAAACAAATAAATTTAGTAATGAATTTAATTAATTATACATTTAGTGGAAACAGTCCAACAAATTTTTGTGCCCAGAGCCCAGGGGCTACTGTGTTTTGAATTCATTAGCCCAGGAGAATAATGTAGGATATCGTGGTTGTTCTCTTTCTTCTAAACATAGCTACATGGATACTTTACATTGGATATTAATCAGTAACAGCATTAAAGATTAAAGGGTTAGTCGTGAAGAAACAAGTGCCTTGTTTGGGATTCTGAATTTAAACTTGGTCATCAGATTCATTTAATGGTAGTGGGATACCATCTGATTTTGAAATATGTCTGACCCAGTCAAATCTGACAAAAGAAATCTGGTTGTGATTATGTGTTTGCTGAGCTATCATCAAAATAATTGTTGTCATGCAATCTTGGAAATGTAATATGCTTGTTATTTAAGGAGGAGGAGAAAAAGAAGAGAATTTTTTTCTTTGAGTGGGTTGCTGTCTGCATTTGAGAATGCAATGTAGATTGTTGTTTTTAGGACTCCTCATGAAGAGATCAACTTGTCTTTATGCTACTAGAGACAGACTGAAGTTTCTCAATGATGTTCTCACAAAGGTTAGATTTTCATTTGTCATAATATTTAGATAAACAGAAAACTTGCTTTTTACAAACTGTACATATGTCATGAAAGTGTTTTTTTTTATATAATTGTTTTCATTTTCAAATATACGATGGCAGTTCTCATGTTAGTAAAATATAACATTAAATTGTGCAACAAAAGGAACAAGTAAATGCATTACGTATACTAGAAGACAACATTTTCTTTAGTTTATTTCCACAGTTTTGAGATCGTAGTGTATCATTAGTCCAAATGTTTTACAGATGTAAAGACTTTTTTTGTCCAAGAGCTAACACAAGCCTTGTTAAAGAAGAACACATCAGTTTGGATGGAGTTAATACATTACTGTATATATCAGATATATATTGTTTTTCATACAGTATATTTTTGTTTTACCTCTTAAACTTTTTTTTTTTAAACTTCAGATGATGTGCTGCAATTCAACACATCTCTGCGATAACTCATCTAGATGTATAGCAATGAAATGCTTTGGAAAGTTGCTGCATACTGTCCTTGCTGGTTGGGATGACAGTGAGTGTCAAAGAGCATATGATGCTATCTGTCAGCACACCTGCATTTTGAAAACTCTTAAGAATATTGTGGGTTCCAAACCTGGTAAGTATCAAAGACATTAATAAATCTAACATTTTAATACTAATTTATACCAACAGTAACTGTTGATATATTGTATTTTATGTTGGGTTTAAACATTATTTGGGTTTCAGCCTTGGATGCAAAAATTCATTCAGTGTCCATAATTTTAGAAACAAGTGGCTGTGTGTGTTTTCATATGTTGGCAAGATGTCTTTAAAAATTCTTGGTTTAGATCATTAAGTATATCAGAATAATGGTTTTCCTCATCAGAATTAAATTTTACAGTGACTAGGGTTTTTTCATTCTAGTGCTATTAACACTCCTGCCAATTTGATTGCTGGCAAAACTGTGTAATATTTCCAGAAAGAACCAAAAAGAAATTTCTGACATTTTGATTTTAAAGATATTACTGGAATATAAAACTGAATACAGTGCTCAAAGAAAAAAACTTTTAGACACAGGCCAAGGGGCTGGTGACTTAAATAAACTCACAAGTCCTGAATGAAATTCCACAAGCCTGGACTCATATTTCCACAATCTCAAAATTTCCCCTTTTTAATTTTGTCACACAGTGTTGCAGTAGCTACAGTTCAAATATAAATTCAACAGGGTTCAAGTGGTTTGAAGGTAATGCAAGTGTCATTAGTGTTCATCACTATACTCACTAGGGACTTGATGGATCTGGTGTTCAAACTTCTGCTGGATTCTCTGAGTGAATCCTGGTCAGAACCGAGTTGATGTATGTCAGTGTGCTGTTTTGTTGTTTGCAGTATGTGCAAGTATATACAAAGAATTAATAGCCACACCTCCCAAATCCTCTTTTTGTTTTTGCTGGCGTGCTTCACAATGTAAAAGTCCGTTAACCACGAGTTCATTCTATATATGCAATGAAATCTGACTTCAAAGAAATGTTGCCACTATTAACAGACTTGTCAAAAATATCATACATAATTGGCTTAAACATTCTCATTCAAGTTAATGTTATGTAATAACTTTTGTCCCTGTACATGCATCTAGCATATCTTTGATTTACCTATAATTGGGTTGTTCTACATCCTGATCCTACTTATGCAAATTAGCACATTGGGCTCACCCACTGCAGGCTTCAGAGATATCTCACTAGCTATTGTCTGCCAATTAAGTAGTATGGAAATTGTGGATTATGTCTGACCTCTTTGTCTTTAATTGCCGTTATTGAAACTGCCCAAGGGATAGTTTTATATCAGCACCAATCATGACTGTTTACTGCTTATACATGCTACATGTAGTGGGCATATACTGAAGGTGGTGGGTTTTTTATTATTGTTTGTTTTCTTCTATTTTTGAAGATTACTGAAAATAGTGTTTCCTCGAAACAATGACCATGTCAGGGGGTTTTTGGGAGTACAAAATAGTATTTTTAGCATGACACACCATGCTTCAGTTTGATTAAGATCAGAACTCATTTTCATGAAACAGTGATAGTATGATTTAGATTGCGCGTTTTATGGTAGGTATGTCAAGATCTTGAAAATACATTTACACATATCATCAATGGGATTAAAAGTTTTCTCAGCCAAATTATAATTTTGTTTTGACAAGCCTGATGGGCATCTCCCTTAGAATGCAGGACTGGCCTGATCTAAAATTAGAGGGGCCCCAGGCGTCAGGCTATCAGATTTTTTGAGCACTGGAATATGATTAGTTTTAAATTAAAACTTTTCACCCCCAACTTTAGTGACACTGATGAAGTGCTTGAAGTTGAATTTGAAAAGCAAAAAGAAAAGAAAAAAATTTTTCAGCCTGGCAGTGATTCAGCTGACCAACAAATTTTTTCTCTGGCATATTTCTAAGACCTAATAAAAATGGTACTCACAGATTATTGTTAACAACAAGCACTTAAGTCAGTACATTACATAGAAAATGCTACAGAGATGAAAACTGCTTGTTCTGCCATCAATCTTATGAAAGAAAAAAGGCTGCTGGTTTGCCTCCATATATTTAAGATTTTGTTCGGATAATACAGTTTATGGATTCACTTGCCTTCCAAATGGGGTTTCCTCTGCTCTTCATTTATTAACAAAGATTTGAAAGTCGATTTTTCCATACCTGCACAAAGTTGACCATTGTAATGAAGTGTACAGTGACAAGTTTACTGCAGGCAGACAAATTCATTGACCAAGAAATGTGCAAGACCCTGCATTTGGTGCATAACTTGGGATTCAATATTCTAGTTATCATGTCTGTGGGCTTCATTCTTAATTCTGTTCACATGACTGTGTGCCTTACACAAAAAAAGGCTTACCACTTGGTATCTGGTTAACAGCGGTTGCTGAACCAACTTTCCTTTCCCATTCAGAAGTTTGCCAGGTTGATTGGAAAATATGGTTGACAGAACCTGGAGTCACATACACACCCTTGTATTACAGAGTACTTGACAGGGAGAAGGACTACAGTTTTAAATTGCATAGGGATGCATATGACAGTCCCATGATTTTGAGTTACAAAGGTCACAAGCTTGTTCACTGGTGGTTTTAAATGTTAATTTCACTGTATGCCCTGATTCTGTACCTCAGCCTCACACAGTTCTTAGTAGTGATATTAACAATATGGGTTGGGGTAGACACATCATTGGAACTTTCTCCTTCCTGTTCTTCTTGCTCTCCTTTGTCAGCCATCACAGGCCTGACAGTGTCTCTGAATGTTGCCGAAACATTCCTGGCCAATAAAACGCTGTTGTTATTTTTGCCTTTGTTTTCTCCCTTCCTGGATCATCAGCAAGATATCTGTCATGTGCCAACTCCAGTACTAATTTACATAACTGCTTCGGCAGAACAAATTGGATTCCATATTTGTCTCCAACCAATGACTTCCACTTTCTCTTTAAAATTCCATGCACATGACATGACCTTTTCTTTCTATTGCCTACGAACAAGTCATCATTGTTTTGGTACCAAGATATCAAATCCACATTTACAGTATGAAGCTAATTAATCAACAGGTTCTTATCACCAGCCTCAATTTCATGATGATTGTCATTCTCACGCTTATCAGGATCATTGTCACTATCTTCACTGAAAATAGCCTTTCCAGATGCACTGGTTTGTGGGATTGGACCCTCCCCATTCTTTAATGTTTCTTTAACTTGCTTCATCTTCCTCCTTCAGAGCTCTTGCTTTCCTCTCAGTTACTGCCATAGTCCTTTTTCTACTTAGAATGTCCATACACAGCAGTGCTTGTGCTGCCAAGTCAGGTACCAGTCTGACTTGGACATGACCTTTGCAGTTTGGCATGTTTAATTCTACAATGGATTATTTCACCTCAAAAGGCTGTTCAGTGGCACTGTAAAGTGTCTGGCTGTTCCCTTTAAGGATACATGGCTTATTGACCAGAACATCCTAACCAAAAGTAGATTCCCAAGTAATTTTAATTTTCACCCAAGCTATGACTCAAGACAACTGCCCCTTACATAGAACAGATCGGTCTTTTTACACCAAAGTGGTAGCTTATCAAAAGTCTTATTTCATGGAAAAAACTACAGAATAGAGACAAAGACATTTTTTATTAGCAAGGTGAATTCTTGCCTTTAAAGTAATGACAGGACACAGACTCAAGTCTCATAGGTCAGCCTGATCAGGATCAGATGTGTGAACTATGAAGAATTTGTTTTTAGCATTGCCATATGTAACCACTTAAAGTACTTTAAATTAAAACCACCATATACATCCATACCTCTTAACTTGATGATAATCAATACTTACGCAATAACTTGGGATGGAAATGTGAGAATGGCCATTATGAACAGGTGAACACTGCATAAAGGTGACCATTGGGAGAGGTTTGACTCTACTTTCTGAGTAGCTCCTGGCACAGCCGAAGTATATTTAGTATATTAATATTTTTGCTTGAAACTGTACATGGATTTTATTTGATATAATTAAGCCATATAGAGTTGAAATTACCTTGTTATAATGTTGTGTGCATAAACTGATTTGTCAAGATGCTTTTTTATGGAAGAACGTAGTGAAAAAAAGAAGACAAAAGAATGTAATGGAGTTAGAGTATTATGACACTGGACATGCAATGAGTTTTTATCTTTTTTTTTTTACATTATACTTTAAATATCTATAAGATGCAAGAAAGGGAAATATTGATATCTTTGTCCGAAAGCAATGGACAAAATTTGCTATCTTTGCAACTGCAAGCAGGCTAATATACTTGCCTTGCATAAATGTGATGAGCACCTGTAAAGGTGTTGTATTTGGATGCTTTAAATTCATAGGAGGGAGTATATGATCATTCAAACACTAGGTCAGATTCATAAGGTTCTTAGTTTTTTTTTTTTCTTTTAGTAAACCTCTTGCCAGATTCAACACAGATTTAAGGAAGACTATTTTTTATTTACATTCCTTTCGTGTTTCAGGTACCAATGTGAAGCTAGAACATGAAGAAAGGTTGTTTTTAAGAAGAGTATTTCTGGACTCTTGTCCATCTCTTCAAGACAGAGCATTCTGGCTCAGCCATATTTTGAGATCATGGCCTTTAGTCCACCAAGCAAGGCTGTTATTTCTTCTTTATGGGCCAGTTTTAAATGGTTTGTTCTGCATCAGTGCTGTTCCAGTAAAACATATATCCTCCCCGGGGATGGCACTTCAAAAAAAACTTCTGTAGGAGGTTGTGTTTCAAACTATTTTGATTCTGACAGTGGTAGGTTGATTAGGAAAATCACTTCTATTGTGGGTTGTGTTAACAAAATGAGAAATCGCTGGTGGGGTTGTCAGAAAAAAAACAAACGGATATATATTTAAAATTGCATCTATGTCCCTCCTAGTGGTCCAACGTGAATAAAACATTGGGTCAGAAAATTATTCCAGTACATGCGAGTGCACCTAATTTGTATCAATTCACGTACTTTTAAAACAGTGATACACGTTCCGCAAATTACGTCATTGTTGCGGATATATAACGTGCTTTGCACAGTATGCAATTTTTATTCAACTTTTAACTTTAAAAGTGCATTTTGCGATGTAATTTGCGCTGCCAATAGCAGTATCGCAGCATTTGATGCAACATCCAGATTCAGGAAGGCAAACGTTAAAACAGCTGGATACTTTGGTTCGACATGAATGGATGTTAAACTAAATTTGATTGGTTCATTGGGCCCCGGAACAAGAATTTTATGGTAGTTTGAACCTTACTTTCATCATGGAAGTTTTACAAATGCGTGTTTCAAATAAGGGCCACACAGGAAACCAAAATGGCTGAATCACAACAGGGTTTGTCGTCAGACGACATTTTCAGTCGGCAAATACTGGCTGGTGATAGCTATGATGACAATGAATTTCATGTATATCAGTCTGTTGGACATTGGGAAAATGCCAGTGTGTGATTTTGAGCCCAAAATTGATGTTGAGTGCGAGTCCGACGTGCGTGTCGGATGGACAGGATGCCAGTTATATTTATTAAAGATACCCATCTCTGAACAAGCAGACTATGGGAATGTTGGACTTAAAACCCTAATACAGCATTATGGAAGAGAAAAAAATCTGGCATAAGAGGCAGCAAAGCACTGATTCAAGGAAGTGAATCTTTGGCAGAGTTCATGTTAGTGAAAACTTTTCATTTTGGAACAGAGATATCAAAGAGAGAATACCCATGGGGCCATACCTGTGAGATGTTGAAAATTGCACAACCATAAAGAACAGTAACTTGTTCAAGCTAGTTATGCATATGTGTTTCAGACAGCAGGCAATGAAAGGGAGTTCTCAGCACAGAATAATATTCGTACACAGAGGAGGAGGATCATATTAAATTCAGAAACAATCAACATATTAATGCTCATAGGGAACATCAGAGAATCCCCATACAACATAATTAAGTGTGTGTAGATCTCTAGTTGGCAGAACCACTATGGCAGCAAAAGAATAACGAGACTAACTTTCATATCATGCAGATGTATTACCAAATGAAGTACATGCTCTCTATGTGCAAGAATTGAATGACATTAAACATAAGAAACTGACTGAAATGTGTAAACTCAAAGCAAGATGGATAAAATTTGTCCCGTTTGTGTTTGGTTATTCCTATGTATATTTTGAGGATGTTGATATTTTCTGCAGACCTTTTGGCACTTAGTTCCAAGCCATCATTTGGTATTTGTATTACAAATTGGATTACTATTATCTAGTACACAACATTTTGAAGCAGTGTCATTAACTAATGATAAAATTGATGAAAAAATACTTGATGTCATTCTGATATATGGATTCTTTACTGCACTACTAATCTGTTCATCCTGATTCTTTTTTACCATCTTTAGTTTTACTGGTACCAATACTTTTAATAAAATTTTAACTTCTATTTTCTCACAATCTAAATATTTGTGATCATGTATTATTGTCAAAAGGTAAAATGTGCTTAGTTTTGTTGTAAAATCTAAAACTATTAATTAGCAAGGGACTAAAGTAAATAGTGGGTCAACTTCATGTGTGCAAAAATTATTACCATATTACAACAGAATTGTTGTACGAGATGTATTCTGCAAAGTTATAGAACCAGCACTCATATTGTAACCACATATTCCATTTAAATAATACTATCATTATTTCTGCATATTCCTATCAGTTTTTCCCAAGTGGTATTAATTTCCTGATCTGATGTTGTTCGTTTCTTGTGAAATTTTTACACATCAAGAATTCTCAGTATCATTAAAAAACAATGTAATCTGCACCAAATTGAGTTGTTTGAGAAGAAATTCATTTTTTAACCCAAAAATCACTGAAGCTCTGAGTTCTGGCATTAAAGTCTCACATTAAATAACATTTAAAGTTGCCATGATAGTAATTTAGGATGCAACTGTTCTAATTTTACCTTTGGTATATTCAGATCTTGAATGTGATGGAGGAACATGGCTCTAAAACAAACACGTCAATTTTAGAACCTGTCCAACTGAATTGTTAGAAAAAGTTTAATTCTTTTGACAACATTGTAATTAGCTGTCAAATATGGAGTCTATGGTCTTTCTGCCATCCCAATCAAGACCCCACCACAGCCACGTGACCATGCCCAATGACATCACAGTAATAATTGCTATACAACTAGAGATGACATCTCTGAGTATTTAGATTTCAGTAGAGCCTTAACAGAGTGGAACAGTAAGAAAGAGTGACAGATATTTAAGTGTTAGGGAGATATTTAACAATGGCTATTCCTCCTGCCACCACTTCTTCACTGGAAATCACACACACACAAAACTTAGATTAAATCCTGAAATCCTGGCAGCGTCCATGCAGGGGAGATAACTTGACCATTTT
Organism: Megalonaias nervosa; assembly: GCA_016617855.1. NCBI lineage: Eukaryota > Metazoa > Mollusca > Bivalvia > Unionida > Unionidae > Megalonaias > Megalonaias nervosa. The sequence continues at coordinate 78,753 of JAECUM010006411.1, read as the reverse complement.
ATTTGATTTTATTGGTCTGGTTATCCCATGGTATTTCTGTTTACTTGAACATTATCTTACAGAGTGTCCAGTCAGCATGGTTGAAAAAGGCATACAACCATTGAGAGTTGTTGAAGGACTCACTTTACTACAGATATGAAAGAATGAGAACCCTACTATAAATCAGTGAAGATAAAATAGAGTATACATGGTTTGACTGTCCCTGATTGGTTGATAATGAAAGCAAGATTTTAGTAAAAAGAATCTTTTGAGAGCTTGTCCAGCTTGTAACTGAAAAAAGTCAGGGATATTGTTTTATTAACATAAATTTCTGTCCCTTTACAGACCTGAGTTTGGAAGATTCATTACTGAAATCAGCACCTGACTCTTTGGTGTAGTATTGAAAGCACACATTTCAAATTTGTGTAGCTCCAGAAAATGGTGCAGCTGTTATGGTTTTCTTTTCACAAAAGCTGTCGTCATAGATGTGTCTGTACTGATACAATTTTGATCAAGAGCACTCAAAATTTTAAGTTATTGAATTTTAATATCATGATGTTTGCACAGGGTTACAATGGGAACTGAATTAGTACAGCAAGTCTTGAACTCTTGAGTTTTGTGCAAAAACATGGAATCCAAGCAGAATACATCCAGAAATGTAGCAGTTTTCTATCTTGGATTTGGTCTCCCCTTTGCATTTCACATTGATATACATATTCACAAACAATTAGTATAGTGGTAGGAAAAGTGACAAATTTAGATACATATCATAAACATGACAAACAGTATGTGGGGGGACAAGATCATAAGAACAGGCTGGAATGGAGCAGTATAATAACAACAATAGTGAGTAGAAGTGTGCCTCTTTTTTGATGTGTGCAACATTATTTTCTCAGCTTCATTAGGAAATTACATTAAAAGGGAAGACAATAAAGGATGTACAGTTAACTAAACCACATGAATTTAGCTACTGAAATGGATTTTAATGTTCTGGTTATATCTGTTCTGGTCTATTTCTGTCCATTCTGGTGATTATGTCCATTGAATCAGTATGGTTGGAAAAAAATTTGGCAAATTTAAAGATTGAAAAATCTTTTGGCAGATTATGATTATACACTACATCTGCCTGAGAGATGTGAATAATTTCATTTCTTGGTTTGTTGATTCTGGTTGTTGCTCAGTTCAAACGCATCATTGAAAAACACTGATGCATTCTCATACTTTGTTACAAATATTTATTGCAGATGCACATCTCCAGATATCGGTGAATATAGCTTGAGTAAGTTAATAACAGTTCTGGTTGGAACAGTGGACATTGTTAGAGAAACTTTTAGTGAGCTAAAATGTAAACTTTTCGGCAGTGTGTGATGCAGGATTGCTCAAGACTTCTCCATCTCATATGCTCACCATGAAAAATCCATTTGTACCAACTGATGATGACTTTTAGGTAACGGTCAGAAAGGCATAATTGACAATGTTCAAAGGTCTACAAAAATTGCTGGAGTCAAAATTTATAAACTCATACAGCTGTGGCAAAAATGATGGAATAGTACCTTTGCTGCTGTTGCCACAGTTGATTAGTTGGTTGATTTAATTTGGTTTGGTTTTTTTGGGGGGGTGGTTTAATAGTATATAAGGTGGAGGAAGAACCCCAAAAGACCACCAATCCAAATTGGTTGATCTGTGACAAAAATTCACTCTGTGAGATGTGCAAGTGATTTGTAAAAGCAAGCACCTTAGTACACTAGGGCACATGGAGCCTCTGTTGATTTGATGTTTATCTCCAAAAGCTGAAGTCATTTAGACATGAGACCTCCGGTTTCAGTAGATCATTATGGCCTTTACACCATTTTCAGACGAAGAGAATCTATATATGGAAGCCAGTTTTACTGCTGAAGAAAATCCAAGTACTTTTGAGACACCAAACAACCACTTATGCAGAACCAGTGACCTTCCACAAGTAACTGGCAGCATTCTCATTTACACATTGGAGGCAAGTAATCACATGACAAGCATCTAGTACCACTCTGCCATGGAAGCCCCTCAGATCTGTATCACAAGACAAGCATCTTATACTCTGCCATGAAAGCCCCTCAGACCATAGGTATAAGTCTCTTATGAAAGACTTGAAATGGGAGATAGAACCTGTGTCAACTGGATTAAAAGTGCGGAATGTTACTGCTAGGCCATCAGTGATGATGATGCTGTGGACAATACAGTTAACTGCAATGACATTGATTTTATGAGTACTCTGGGAAAAAATGATTCCTTGACTTTCATCCATTTTTTAAAATCTAATTTATGATATAAAAATGTTTGACTTGCTATATTTCTTTTTTTTAAAACTTTATATTAGTCTTGCAACAAGGCATAAAAAGACGTCAGTAACTAAAATATGTGTTCTTACAAGAAATGATATACCGGTAGTGCAGAAGTAGGCAGAAATAATGCGACATTGCTTTCACAGGCATTAATGATTTTTTCTGACAAATCATGTATTATAAGTTTACCAAAACATTTATTGAAAAAAATAATAACAAGGGAATCATAGCATCTGACCACACATTTAAAGCAATACAAGATTTAACTATTATTCTAATCAAAAACAGCATGCCTGAGAACAAAGAAAAATAGCAAAACCTAGTGATCACTTTAGTAAACACACAGTTTAGTAAGGATACAAATTCATGATTTCTGTATTAGAAAAGAAATTTCTAATATAAAATCTATATTCATGGACATTAATTTAGCAGGTATTAAGGGACTGATCAATGACATCTACAAATAATAAGCCACCAAGAAAATTTGTGATTTCACAGTATCCGAGACGTACATGGCTGACAGACAAACAAACAAAACGACAAAAGATTGATTATAATGAATGAATACAAATAAAAATATGCAGTAGATTATATGATTTATAAGAATTCAGTAGATTACCTTCAGCCAGCTGTCATTTAAGTTGCTTCTGTCCCCAACCCAATATTAAAATCGCTTCTACCACCCACTAACCAATAACCAGAAATTTTGTAAAAAAAATATGCTTCTGTAGGTAGCAGTGCTTTTCAATTAAAACATATCTGACAGTGGATCTTAATTTTTTAAAATTGCTTCTGTTGTGGGTTGGTTGAATTTGAAAGTGCCTTCCTCCCGGGGGGTATATGTTTTACTGGAACAGCCCTTCAGTTGTTGTACATGTTTAGAATTTTTTATCTGTTTTATATATATATATTACAGGGGTCACGCTACCAGGCGAAGTGGGCGAAAAAGTCGCCTGAAAAATGTAAACTTCGCCTTCAGTTAGGAAAGCGAAAACGATTTCGCCTCTGATTTTTCAGACGTAAAATGGCTGTAGCTTATAACTTTTGAGATGCCCCCTTGCTCTAACTAGGAAGTTCTGGCACTGTTGTGACCCAAGGCGAAATGTATTTACATGGTGTTGATACCAATCAGCTTACGGTGACAAAGAAACTCTGGCACATTCACATGCATGTTTAAATAGCTAACTGACCATTAACCCTTTCCGGAACAAGATATCACTGCTCAATTTCAGGAAGTTGGGCCTACTGTACTATGATGAAAATATGCCAAATTTTGTTTCGAAATTTAAACATCAGTATCCAAATAATAATTTGCTTTTAAAAAATATGATCGGTGAGAGCGTTTTCTAATTTATTTCTTTTTTTAAAAATGGAGATTTTAATGGCCATATTTGTGTATTTTCTTTATAAAATCAATTTGAAACTGTGAATGAACTTGTAATGGCGGACATCGCTGCATATATAATATACCACGTCATTAAACTCTCTGTATTCATAAATAATTGGGCGAATAGATTCAGGAAAATAGATAATATAATGAAAACAAAGTTTAAATATTATGTGATAGGAGATTTAGTCTAAGTATTTAATAATGTAGGTCAGAAACGTGATAATCTCTGTTGTGGAATTCGAAAAAATGCTGCAAGGTCAAGGTTGTTTTCTGACATACCATAATTCATTTTCATGAAAATATGAAAAATATATATAGTAGTGAAGCAAATACTATTTAACCAATGCATATCGTTATTACCAGTATGTAGACAAATAATATAACCATAAATATGCAGTCCTATTAATGAATTTTTGTAACAAAGCTAGAAAGTGAGTAGTTAAAAAAAGCCCTCTTTCTAAAAGTAGATGCACTGGCATGGTGCAATACGTGTTCTTGGATGTTTTGGTTGGGGGAAAAAAGGGTCCAGTTTAGTTATATATTGACTTTAGTGCTTCAGTGCGCTGTCTGTGAATAGTTACAGTAATGTTTTATTGGGAACAATGAAATCAGGATGAAGAGTATGGTTTGAAGTCACTTGTGCATTTATTCCTATGTACATGTATCAGGGGTTGTTTCAAAGTGTAGCATGCAACCCGGTCTAGATCTTACCATAGATGTAGGAAGGTATCTTTGCTGACTAAAGTATGCTAGAAATCTTTCTGATTGCAATTTTACACAAAACTTGTAGAAAATAAAATAATTAAGTGGTGGTTTATTAAGCAATTTTACCAACTTGCAATTACAAGACTCTAATCTTGTTACTGCTGTCAGTTAAAATTAATTACAATGTATAGCTTCTGCTGTGCTTTTTAAGTCATATGGCCAAAACACACTGCATTTACCTCAATCCAAACACACATATACTACAAGTATGAATAGAATGGGTATGAATATAATAATTTTTATACATGTACAAAATGTGTTGATAATAAACATATAACACATATTTTTCAACTTGAAAATAAGGTATTGCTTAAAACTGTTAAAAGCATACTGAGAAATAGAGCACATAATTAAAGTAAGATAATATATACATATATATGTTGTGTTTCTTGCTTTGGTCTCACTTCTCCCTGTTTAGCTCCCACTTCTCCCTGTTCTGTCTAAAAGGAAAAGTCACTTCTTGAAATTCAACTCTAGCTTGACCCCTGTATATATATATATATATATATATATATATATATATATATATATATATATATATATATATAGTCTACATGCAGTAATAAGCAAATAATTTTTTTTTTGTATAGAAGTTACTGGTAAATGAAATATTCCTTATATAAAATGGGTGGGTTTTCAGTTTCATGCATGTCATAATGAGTACTAGAAGTTGGGAGAAAAGCAAGATATTTGTCAAGCCCTCCTTGACAGAAGCTAGACATAGCTAGTTCACTTTGGCATCCATGTGCATGTCTGTCCTTACATCGTTTCACACCCATGAATAACCGCAGTGATAAAATTTGTTATCCTTTAGCAGTGTGGTCAGTTTTTCAAGTTTTGTTGTCGATGGAGTCGTGTTACCTTGGTATGTGGATACATATTGATGTGGTGTACAGCAACAGTTTACCAGATCCCAGGGGGCAGGTTTGACATGCCTGGCCAGCTTCTTGTTACAAAAGATATTATTTGCTAAAGATAAAACAGAAGAATGCATTCAGTAACAATTAAGAACTATTATAGCTCAGTAGTTAAGTTCCAAGAATGTTCCAGCTGTTATTATAAAATAATTGCAGATGAAGTTCTCTGGTATGAATTGTGCGAGAATACCCCCTCCAGTTCCATCCAATCAGAAGAACACTTTGGAGAGTTGGCAAATGCTCTGAAGAATTTACACAACTACAAGCAGGAATGGACTGAAGATGATATCATCAGTGTTATTGATGAACTCACAAGTATGAGAGTTTCATTATCTTTTTTCCGAGATGGCAATTTGTTTTAGAACGATAGAGGCATTATTTACTTTGACACTTTTAGAATATCTTTGTTGTACATACGCTACATAGGAACTTAAAGGTCAGTTATTGAGGTTTCTGTTTAAAATTTTTTTTATCTTTCATACCTGAAAACCCCATATTCATTTTTAGAAAGTATACATTTCTGTTGCATCATTTACTAATAATTGTATTTGAAAGTATGACCTTCTCAGCAGTGGGCAGTGGTACTACCTGCCCCAGGATGTGTATGCAGAAATGACTTATCATTAGAATAAAGAACTTCGTAACATGGAGGATATTATGTGGGGATATGGGAAAGGTTATGAAATGAACAATGATTTTTTGGAAATGTAAAAAATTGAAACAACTAAATTAAATGCTATACCTATAGTCAGTATGGTCATCTATAGATTGACAGAAAAGGTAAACAAATGATGAGACTTACTGGAAAGAATTACAAAGATATTGTTCATTCAGATGCAGAATCACAATTTTTGCTTATTTTCTAACTTATGTGAAAATAAATACATCAAATCAGTATTCTGGAACTGAATATTTTTGTGTGAATATCTCTCAGTTTGGAAAAAGGGCCAGTTTTTTAATGTAGCAGTGATTTTATGAAAAAATAAAGGAAGAGCTTGTAAATATTGTAAAATTGAGCTGTTGGTTGATTTTTCAGTGTGATTTGTTAAGCAATCAGTTCAAATCCTGTAATCATGCATCCAGAGTAGACAGCAATCAGATCCCTTGTTTCGTCAAAATTATCGACAAAAACTATTAGTAAACTGCATTTTTAAAAAAAATGATATGTTGGGGACATAAGTTACCTTTAAATGGTGTCTCTTTTCTCCTAACATATATAATATTATCCTATTCTACTTGATTCATTTAAAAAATGGACAGAAGAAAAATGAGTTTAAATTTTCTACATCCAAAACTCTTTGCATGCACTTATTTTGTTTTCATAGCATTGATTATGACTCCAAATCTCGTATCACTATTGTTGAGTCCATATGTTTGGCACTTTTACCATAAACTACTTTTATTCCACTTGATAGATAACCCAGAAACAATGTAAAAAAAATCTGAATTTAATACAAGTTGTGGCCGACAAAGATATAAGGGCAGACTGGAACATCTAATGCTAGTTATACAGGATTTGATCCAGACTGGTCTATGGCTTGATTGTGTACAGATCAGCTTACAAATGTACCTGCAGCTGCTTGATTCAATGCGCAATCAGGGACTTAGATTTTGTGTGGGAACATTGAAAATTTCCTCTTCAGAAACCTCTTGGTAGAGGTGATTGAACTATCACTTCATCTCATTATGAACAAAATTTTGTCTTCAGTGTACTACCAGACTATCTTCTAGTCCATCTAATTCCATATATGATATCACATTTGAGGCCAGATACTAAACCTTTTATGAAGGAAAACCAAATTTAATTCTGCCTTTTTGCATTTGAATTTGGCTTTTTTTAGAAGTAGTAGAATCAATCTTGTCAATACTGCAAAATTCTGTTTACTCAAATTACCTCTTTGGTTTTTAAACCTCCTCTGTACACCCAGTAATATTGGTTATTAGGTATTACATAAAGTTATAAACAAATCCTCTTGAAGTCACAGCATATTCAGTGTAATGATAGCCTTTTCTCTTGGCCACTCCTCTATGTATACAGATGGTTCAAGAGATGGGGATAGTTTGCAACTGTCATTACAACACCTGAGGCACCATCAGTGGCTCAAAGCATTTATTTTTACTATTAGAATTGCAGCATACTCATATCTTTGCAGTATATTGCAAACTAAAAAAACACTAGAAGAAATTTGATGTTTTTTATGTTCCCTTTCAACACCTTGCAGAACCTTAAATTAAAGGACCTTTTAATATAAGCATTGGAACATCAAATGGATCAATGGTGAATGGAAGCCCTCATACAGAACAAATCACAGCGATAAGGTTGTGGTGTTCTGCTCATGAACAGGATACATATCATACTCATGCATACCTGCTTAAGGTTAACATTATTGGTCTCCAGATAAAGTTGTTTATAATACATGTGCTTCCGAACTTCATACAGTATAATCAGGACCTCTATTTTCTGCATGTTTCTTCATTTTGAAATTTTAAGAAAAGAAAAACAATAGCCTTTTTTCTGTTTTCAGTCACAATTTGTTACCTTATTCTGTGCAAATCTAGCAGTTTACTTGAAATGACTTTTTAGTACAGTTCTGAATTAGTGACAAGTTAGCTCATTATAGAATAACATCACACATAACAGCAAACTGTATCTTAGTTTAGGGAAATAATGCAGTGAGTAATTTTGGGCAGTTTAGCTCTTATTAATTTCAATGGTAGATTTTGCAAATTTGGTTAGAGTACCAGGCCTACCAGCCATTACAATTTTACCATAATGCCAGTGGAAATGATCCTTAAATTACAGACTTAAAGCATAATAGCAAAAGATTGGAAAATATTGTTACAGTCAGATCCAGATATTGGCTTGTTCAGGTTTGGTCCAGATCCGGGTTTTAGACTCGTTGGAGTTGGAGTATGTCAGATGTTTTATTCTAAATATGTTGTCCATGCAGAACACTTGTATGATCAGGTTTCTGGAAATGTCTTCCAACAAACAAAAATGCATTGAAAGGTAAACACATGAATAGTAACAAGATAACATGCATGCCAATCATTATGATTTTGGCGTAATCATTACGTTTTTTTCACCAGATTACACAATTGACCGTGATTTCAGCAGGGGCAATGGTTATTACACCAATGACTTTGATTTCAGCAGGTGCAATGGATATGCCAATGGCTTTGATTTCAAACGGTGCAATGGATATTATGCCAGTGACTTTGTATTTCAGTAGGTGCAATGGATCTTACACCATTGACATTGATTACAGCAGATGCAATGGATATTACACCACAGACTTTCATATTGTGAAGGACATGATGCATATACATGTCTTCTTTTGCAAAATAATTTGGTGTTTGTGGTAAATACAATCTACTTACTAGGTTCATGTGTTAGATCAAAATTTAGAAAGATTCACATTTTTCTTAAAGTAGCAATGTCTGCAATTGAAGTGTTATATATATATATATATATATATATATATATATATATATATATATATTAAAGAATACCTGTATAAAACTTACTATGATTGTTAAAAAGCAAAGGGAATATTGTAATACTCCATGTTAAATTCAACTATCCATCAGTCAATTACCACAGCCTCTAAACTAATGGATGGAAATTATGAAACCTTTGTTGTTATATTGCCCCTGTGGTAACCATTTGCAAAAGGAGTGTTATGCTTGGCTGTAAGTCCAGATGTGCCATGGAAGGTGGTGGGGTGGAGTTGAAGTACATTGTACATAATTTATATTACAATGACATATTGAAATATACCTCAGTCATAACAGGAATATGCATCATGTGATGGATTTTGTGTTATAACTCCTAGTGGGTGGGGGCTGGGAAGTGGGAGGGGATTTGAATAACAAGTAAAAGCATGGAGAGTTTCAGTTGCAATTTTGTAAACCATATGATATATAAATTTACAGTCATATCCACTTTGCTTAGCAAAAGTAAAGTATAAAAGCAAATGGTCACTTCATATTTACTCATCTGTCAAGTGAAGACTTGGTTTGGTTATTTGTTGTATTTACTACATTTCAAGCTGTTTTACTAATTAAGAAGGTTTGCCAAATGTATGCAGTTCAGGTTTCTGCTGTTTTTCAGAACTTGTTTTCAGATTCAATAATAAGTGAAGCAAAATTTCTCTTCTATGTACTGCACAAAATAATCCATCCTGCCAATGTTGTGGTTCAAATTGTCCTTGCTATTTGGGCAGCAGGTTTTGTGGTTGCTCCAACAGTGATTAGAGTTTATGGAGTACAGAATAAAAACAACTAGCACAAACTGAGTGCTGTCTGCTTAAGTTAGGAATATGCTATATATTTTTCTTGCTGTTTTAAAGAAATTGCAATTTATTTCAGTTCTAAAACTGTATATTTAACAGAAGTTTTTGTATAATTTACTAATGAGTATGCAACTTGATGGAAACGTTTGTTGTAGTTCATACATTGCTGCTTTAATATTGTGGAACAAAGTAGTGTTACTCAGAGAACATTACAGTCACATTGTACATTGTGAGGCAAAAGTGACCAGAGTTTACTGGGACTCCTTTTGCAAAGAGGATGACTATTTAATTTGAGGATTTGAGTTTGTTCCCGGTCATTTTACTGCTGTGTATCAAGTTTTACTGGTAATATGTGAGCAGAGTCAATACAACATTTTTGCTGTAAAATTACCATTAATACATTTGGATATTATTGAAATAATAAAACCATTACAGAATACATAGTGCTGCATTTTTTAATTTTTCATGAAATGAAGAGAGTTTCAACATTCATGCAGTATATCATAAGTCATAATATCATAATGTTTGATGTTTGACAAATAAGGTTAGATTCACATGAGATTTGATTTTGGTTTCCTGTATGTTGTCAGGTTCACCAGATGATTGGTTAGCAGAAAATGTTGCTCATCTGTTGATTCTTTGTGGTGATTCGGTCACCTCCAAGATGCTCATCAGCAAGGCCATAAATGGCAGAATGATTGAACTGGCCAGCATCACTACCTCCTTCTGTGTTGTGAGTATTTGTATATCATAAGCAGGTTTTTACTTTGTTGTAAAATTTAAAATAAACTAGTATTAAAAGTAGGAAAAAATTAATTTTTTTTTTTTTTTTTTCACTTAGAAATTGTATCAGAAAAGGTTTTTACTCTTAAATGAATTTTTTTTTGTATGTTGAGGACTAAAACACAGTGAAAATAGAAACAAAAATTGCTTAGATTCTGGATTTGAATGTGGCACTATTAAAGATCAGGTTTGAATTTTTATGTGCCTACTGCGATGACAGAAATGGTCATATTGTTTTATTGCTTGCTCTTTTAAGTCTAAATGTCGATCCCAGGTTCATTTGAGTGCAGTAGCATTAAAGCCATTGAATTTAGAGGGATGACATTTGTTGCATTGTTATAGTCATAAGTAGAACTTATTTTGTTAGCATGATTTAAGCAAAATCCACTTATGGTAGACAGATGAAATATAGTAGGCATATATTACATATGTAAATGTTCTGAGTAGATTTTCAGGGCATTACAGTTTTTTTTTAATACATTTTGAATTTGTATATTGGTAAGGGCTGTTCCATTTAAACAGACATGGTACCCAGGGAAGGCAGTTTTTTAAAAATATATGCCATGGTACTTTGATTTCACAGAGTTCATATTAAAATGGTAAGAAAATTCTAAATTGCATCAATGGGTGAGTACCCCACTTTAAAAGTGCCTTCCTTGGGTCCCATGTACGTTTTGATGGAACAGCCCTAACAGAAACCTTTTGGCATGAAAAAGCAAAAACCACTTGTGGTAGACAATTAAATTTAGTATGTTTGTAGTGCTTATGCAAATGACCTGATTTGATTTTCATGTCATTATGATAATTTTTCAAGTTTTTCCATATTTAAAAAATTTTGGATTTGTTCTTATTTGGTCTGCATTGGAGGCATATATGCTTTATAAATACAAATCTTAGTTTCTGTTTAACAGGCTCATAGGCATACATTATACTACAGCTACTCGCCAAGTTTGTAGGTCATGAAGCATGAGCTATACCTTTTCATTCTTCCTGCAGGTCTGTGTGAAGAACAGCTTCAGTATGTCGTATGTGATTAACATGATTCAGAACATCATACTTGTTTTGGACACTGTCAAGGATAGACAGATCTTCTTCAACAATGTCATGGACATGTTCAAGGAGCTCATCATCGACATTCACGAGTTTGAAGACCAAGGTATGAGCATAACACTGCTTAGAACAAACAGGATATTTTTAATATCCCATTAAACTGTATTTATATAGCATTAGGCTTGTCTGTCCTGCCCATGCAGAAATGTACATCCTAAAAATACTTGAGTACAGTTTGTATGTGCTTTACACCTGAATCTTTTTATGGACTGTGTTGAAACTTGTCAGATATTATTGACATCAAGTGAACATGTACATAACCCTCAGTCATCATGCACCATTGAGTTTTTTTAGTTATATCTTTTATGGGGGTTAATATTTATACTTTATATGATTATTCTTGTGTGTCTAGCTAGTACCAGACTTTTTAATGTCTTGCAAAGAAACTTTAAAGAAAATTTGACATGAGGTTAACATATGCATGTTGCACTGTGATCATACTTGGATGAAGTTTTCCATTTATGTCTTTTGGTTTTAAATTTATGTACATATACAGGGCTGAACAAAGCCCTATCACAGCATTAGGGAATATACAGACAAGTGAAATTTTTCAGGACACTAAAGACACTAACCTAGGACAAGTGCATTCTGTTTTCAGACAAGTTGGACAGGTGCTAATTTTCATACTTTCATAACTTTATCTACCTTTATCTGGCCATTATTGCCCTTTGGGCATACTGAATGCAATAAATCTACCTCTATTTTATTCGTTCACATCCTGTGATGTTACCGTAAGTGGGCATTGATAGCTGTCGCATGTGCATGAGTTCAATTACTGCTTGACTGCATATTGAGCTAAGTCACCATATTATCAGGCAATCAAAATACTTCAAACAAACAAATCTGGCTTGATTAATTATTGCAGCTTTAAATGGCATTGTTAAATGTGTTAAATCAACAAGTGTACTCACGAGCAGGTGACCCTTTGATTTCAATCCACCATGTAAATGCCAAAAATGAAATTCATGAATATAAAGTCGCTTTATCAACATAAGTGTGCGTTTCCTTCAGGAACTGATTAAATGACAGTAATGAGTCTTTAATGTTTTCAGTTGATTGCATAGATGATTGACTTTGTGAACTATGATTCTAAAGGAGCAGTCTGTGTCTGCATGTAAACAACAAAATGATCACTTATGTGAGACAGTTGTCGAATGATGTGATCTTTTCTGTTTGGATAAAATGAGTTTACTAAATTATTTCTGCAAAGATGATCATAAAGAAGATTCAGAGAAGGAGAATTCACATAAAAGTAGAAGGATAAAATGTAAGGCTGCCACTGAGTATGAGGTAACTATTCTTCCAGAGAGACTTAAGTCGGACTCTGTGGCAGCAAAATGTAAAATATGACGAACTAAGAGACAGAAGTTTTCAACCACATTGGGTTGAATTCATTGACTCAGAAGGAAAGATGTTATTGTAAACAATATACCAAACTGGCACAGATTGGAAACTCAGCCAGTGTATTTGTCAATGGAATTGACAAATTCAGGATTTAATCGAGCATATCTTGTCACAGTTTTGGACCTCATAAAGCCTCTGCAGCACAGTGTATGCGTGTATATCGTCCAAGGTGTCCTAGGGCATATTGTCCTCGGTGTCCTCGGACACCTCCCTGGCATAAAACATCAGACCAACAATAATGAAGCAAATATTACAGAATATAAGAATAGATTTTATTTTTAAATTTTTCAACACGTACAAATAAAATTGTTAAAAGGTCCAAATATCAAGAATGCCCATGAGGTTCCTTTAGTGCCAAATTGTCCATTTAATTTTGAAAATCCATCCATCTATGCACTGGTTTCTTGATGGTTTTAGCACTTCACTGATTTTCTTGTTTATCATCACCTCTTTGATATTCTGCCATTTCTTTTGGATCAGTTCTGTAAAAAAAAAATATTGGTTGAAAATATAAAATGTGATGAATTAATAAAACAAACTGTATGCATATAACATAACTGTTATTGACAGCCTTAAATTTACAAATCATATTTGGAATTCTTTAGTTATGAAAACAAGGTATTAAACCTGAAAATGCTATATTTCTATAATGGACTGTTCTTTGAATTTGGGACCATCATTCTAAATTTTTTATTAACAAATATAGTCAAGATTATATTCTGTTCCTGGCTCAATGCCTGACAAGTTCAAAATAATGTATTCAATCAGTTATAAGATCCTGATGCATCCCTTTAAAGATATTATTAAAATTATTCAGAATTACTGTCTTATTATTTCACTGTACTGTAATCAACCCATAAAGATATGACACAATGTTTGTTGCTTATAAAGTTTTTTGAGAAAGTTTGAAATTGCTGCCTCTTTATCTTACCTTGGACTTTGTTGGCATTACCATCTTAGTCTGTTTTGGTGTTGCCATCTTGGTGGTCTATTTTGTTGCTATTGTCTTTGCAGTTTTTGGTGGTTTTGGTGATTGTGGATTCACATCTTTACTTGTTTCAATCCTAAATCTTAAAAAAAGTGCAAACTTTTCAAATAATATGCAATACATTCCATGCCATGTACTAATGATGGGAATTGATTACTTGGGGAAAAAAACCCCATATATCCATGTTTATTGTTGAAAAAATAAAGTGGTTTGACATGTTGGCCTTTAAAAATAAAAAGAATAATCATTTTAATTATGTAACCTGACATCCTTTATAAAGTTAAGAGATCGCTGATGCTTGCATTTTTGAAATATTGTATGCAACAGGTAAAAGTATGAGTATGAGATCGGTATCATGGACACCATATTTCCTTTTCAATTAGACAAACAAAAGAAAGCCAATTTAAGTACTGTTTAATATCATCAACATATGACATGCATGAGCATTAAACATTTTAATATGGTGCACAAATTTACACCCAAAATGAAGGGCATATACTAACTGGGTTTGCAAGGTCTATAAAGTTATTAAACAGTGGCAATAATGTGATGTCATGAATCACTACCTCATATCTCAAAGTAGAATGCAGCTGCAATTTCAGACAAACACATGATAATATGGCAGGTCAGTACAATTATTTAAATTATAAAATACTGTACTTAAAGAAAATGGATAAAGTAATATAGCTTTTCATCAGTATACTGAAGCAGTAATGAATCTGATTGATTGCGTTGTAGATTTTCTTGCTGCCTAACAACCTATAAGCATGGATGTTCTGTTCTGTTCTTACATGTCTTTAACACTATTCATAAACCTATTTTTCTGATTTAATGCACTATAATAATTACGTACACAGTTATTCTAAGATCCATTTTCGAGTCATTAAATATTTTTCAGATTTTATTGTTCTTTCAATGATTTTAAACATGACTTCGTTTTCATGTTTAATAATAATAATAATAAATAATTAAAAACCATTAATTCTTTTTTTCTAAATTCAACTACTGTTAATGGGTTAGTTTGCTTTGCTCTGTTCAAAATGGGCTTAAATAATTTTTATCATTACAGTGTACTATATTCTTGTAATTCACTTCCAAAGAATTACAACTGTATCATACAAAGATAAAATTAGAAAAACAACAACAATAAGAGATTATTATTATTATTATGATTATTATTATTACATATATCTATAAAGATTAAACAACACATAGAAGCAGGAACACTCAGTCCAATTTCCGTAACATTGTTTCACGACAATTAATTTTTTTTTTAAATCCCTCTTCTTCAAAACACAAAAGCTATCAGTGAGATAAAGACGAAAACAACAATAAGGTTTACTTAACGCTGTAGGCCTGCATGTTTGTCCGAAAACAATACGGCTGATGGTGCAAGGCCTAGTGGGTAAATGACATCATACAGTATTTATATCTCGCCTGACAACCCATTCCCACTGAAAACAGACACAATCGCCCGAAAAACTGATGCAGTGTACAGCCGACCTATGAAACAAGAGCCAATAAATGTTATCTTTTTCAAATTTAATGTAATAAAAAAGAAACGAACTTACCTCCAATCCTTCCAATAATTCCTTCTGTAATCTCAAAACTCTGCAACCTTGCGGACACCAAATCTCCGACTTTGTAATCTTCGATTGCCTTTCTCGGCTGAACATTTAGGAGGTTACGAACATTTCCGGTAACAGGATTATCATATACATAACGCAAACAAGTTCATGGCGATTGATGAATTCACTCCTTTATAATTATGAGGCCAGCATCAATAAATGTAGCTAAAAATATCTAATGCGTTTTACACATATATTTAAAACGATTAGGTACTTTCAGCTACATTTAATGACATCACGTTTAGTCACCAACTTAATCCATCCACAATTAACAACTTTAAGAGTTCAAAGTAAATAGTTACAGTATTTCCATGCTTGGAGTGAATGTAAGCCTTCAAATTCAGCATGACTAGATCACGTGACTTACAATCATCTATAAATAGAAACCGGCAAAATTCTCAACCCATCTGGTACCCACCCCACCCCCAACAAAAGACCAGGTTATAAATTTGTTTTGAACAAGAGTAAGTAAAAGCACAAATGGTATTTTAAAAAAATCACAGTGCCCAGTACTTTTAAAAAATGAAATTGTCCATCGCTGTGCCATGATTACAGATTCTTCAACGCAAAAGGAACAAAACAGAAAGTGACTGGTAAGAGTAATGTCTATGAAACAGAAAGCAGATTGCTTTCATTTGTATTTTATCTTGAATATCAAAGCCTTGCAATCCATCAAAGTGGTACTCGACACTTCTTCTGGCACTATATTGTTGCCGACAGTCACTGATCAGAGATGGGAGGAATGTGAGACTACAGCTGTATGAGTAGAAAAAGTCGGCTTCTTACAGAATTTGATGTTGAGACAGCTAACTTTAAAGACTTTAAACACATTTTACAGTTTGTCGGTACATGAATAGCGGCAGCCTCATCTTTTTTCCGGAACAGAGGCAAATTTTGTCATTAAAAACCGGCTTACCAATGTAAAAGAACCTCTGGTGGTCAACAAAAGTGATAGATTTTCATGCACAGTTTTGGTCAGTTACATTTTGCTACTAGTTAAAGTCAACACTAACAAAAGAAAATATTTAAATTGGCCTAGATTTTGGTCAGTGTGGGAAAACAATTGCCTTGCTAAGGCTATTCACAGGGAAATAAAAGAACTTTAAACCACTGACATTCTTACAGTAACTTAAGTGTTGTAAAAATGTGACTTGTTACTTAATCTCATTTAAAAGACCTCAGATCTGTTTGTTTTTTCAACCTGGTATGACTGAATTATTATTTTTATTGTCCGACATTGGTACGACAAGCAACAACAGAGTTGATTAGGTATGGCCAAATTTTCCCTGTCCTTCCGTCTTCCTGTTTTAGTTGAGAAGCTCAATACTTTTGGGGAGTTTCCAGTCAGTTTTAGGCAGCCCCAAACATGTCTGAGCATGGCCTTAAGGCCTGTAAGCCCAGGTGCATGGGGTTTGTAAATGACTTGAATAAGCCATATCATCCAGCTGCACCTCAGTTTTGATGCCATCTCAGCTGCCAACTGTACCATCAAGCTGTTTAGCTCTCAATCCATACTAGCTAGCCACATCTGTTTTGATGCCATCTCGGCTGCTGACCATACCATTTTGCTCTTGATCCATACAATTCAGTGAGTGTATAGCTTCCAGTACATATCATCCATAACATTACGGGGGACTTTTGATAGATCTGTCCATTTGCCTAACTGTACTATGACTCAGGCAGTACAACCATCTACACTGCTGTCCATACACCTGACACACATACTGGCTGTTTTTTCTTTTGACAAGCCTTCTGTACCAATTAGACAACTAGATTCTGTGGATATGGTTAGCCATTTACTCACTGCTTGCCCTCATGGACAGTACCATGACAGTCTTAGAGATGATGGCCGTGCCTCTTCTATGTCTCGAGGAATGTATTATATAGATTTTTACCTTGATCCTGACCAGAATGAAATGCACAATGAGTTTGGGGATAAACCTAATGATGGTTCATGCTCAGATCCCACCATAAAGGGGACTTAGTAGAGCTTTAAAGTGGCAATAGAATTTATTGGGTGTTGCTGAACTGAGAATGTGTCACCCCTCCTCTTCTACACTGGCATGCAGAGAAGGCCTCAGTTGTTTTTGATGAAATGGAAGTCAACCCTAAGTGCCATCTTCCCTGCTGTCAGGGAAAAGTTTAAGAAATTGTGGAGAGTCTATCTGCCAAGACCAGTGACCTAAGTAATTCCAAAGCCTTTTTTTTCTGAAGAGCTTCGAGCATTCTTTGCAACTCACACTATAAGATATTCTGACGCCTTCACAGATCTCCTGGCATTAGACAAGAACTATGTTGTGGTCAGTCTGACTTTCACCTGCTTCTGTAAGTTAGATAAAGTCAATCTGCACACCACTTCAGAGCTTATTTGCAATACAGTGGCCATGTCTTCGTTGTTGGACTTGGCATCCCTGGCAAGTTTTTCAGGATTGCAGATAATCCTGACCCTGTGAACCTCCTTTTGGACCACCACTGCTCTTCGGTGGCAATATAGAGAAATTATGGAGGCAGGCATTCCAAGAACTGCCCCTTCATTTCTGTGTATAGCAACCATTGCCTTAACATCATTTCTGATTTGCTCTCAATGATGCGATGACCAGAGACAAAAGAGATACAGGATTGTTTGCTGTACAGCCCAAAAGCCAGCTGCAATCAAAATCCTGTACATGTAGTACATTAAGTTTTGGAGGCAGTCATATTGAATGGACAGGAAATCAAATTTCTCTTGGCTGATGCCTCCACTTTCTCACCATTGATTGTGTCCCCAACAGCCTGCAGTCATATATTGAGTAGGCACCCAGCCCCCTTTTATTTTTTTTTTTCAAACAGTGTTGGAGCGATCTGTTTCCACCAAGTGAGTGGGCCATCCAGTTGTCTCAGAGGGACTTCGGTTCTTGTTTTGCTGACTCCATCCCCTTTTGTCCTCTATTCTTGACGGAGGTACCATCTGATTAGTATGCCTTTCCAACTGTTTGAACAAATTTGCCATCTGTCTTGTCCGACAAATTCATATTCTCACATTCCAGTCCATCCTTTCTTAGAGAAATTCCTACAGTTTACATACCAAGGAAATTATCAGTTTCGCACTCTCTTCTGGCTTGAACATAAGTTCATAGGCCTTTATGAAACAATTCCACTGTATCATATTCTTGTTTTGTATGACATCATCTGCTAACATGGTGGCATATTTGGATGACATCCTCCAAAAATGTGATCGTTTCCATTCTAGTCAAAGGAAAGAACGATCTTATTTACCTTTTTCGTCATTTATGTTACTTTTCTGATCAATTGGGGAAGTTCCTACTTTGTCGATCCCATCAATTCATCCATCTGGGTATGCATTTTCTCACCCACCTCAACCGTCTTCTCCACCTTCAGGTGGTCAGAATTATTATCCTTGCAGAATCCTTTTCCAACACAAAATGGATTGCAACCAGGGAGTTTCTGCAATTCCTTGGATTGTTTTATGCAGCAGTGGCTCTTATCCTGCTTGGTTGCCTCTACATCCTACATGCACCCTTTGTAGAACAAGGTGGTGCTCATCATGTCAGACAACTTGGCGGTGGTGACATACCTCTTCAAACTGGTGGATACCAAATCACCCCAGCTCTACATTCTGGTCTGGGTGTTATGCAGATGGTGCACACAATGCAACATCGACATCCAGATCAGATATATTTCCTGCAGATTCAGCATCTTGGCTGATTCTTTGTCAAGGAAGGAACAGATTCTCCTTGCAGAATGGTGGCTCCATCTGTCAGTCTTCCAGCAGATTTGCCAGTTGTGGGGGCATCGGATGATTGATATTTTTACACCCATGTGGAATCACAAACTGTCAACCTTTGTTTCTTCTGTGCCGATTTCAAAGCTTGGTCCATTGATGCTCTTTCTCTCAGCAGGGAGGGTCCGTGGTCTAGATGAGTTTGTTCAGAGTCTATGAGATTATTGTTTAGTGTTATGCTCTTATTGTCCATCTTTTTACACTGGTCTCAGCAGCAGACGATTAGTTGGTTTCAACCAGCTCCCACATGAGGTTTATTTATTTGGATTCTGTCATTGTTGGGTAGAGTTAATGGCATCTAATTGTCCATCCTTTGACACTGGTTTCTGCATTAAGGGATTGTTTGATTTCAGTCTAATTTAATGTGGAGCTGTATGTGACATGAATTGTCACTATTTTTCCTCAGCATTTGGTGGAGGTATGTTTACTGTATTTTCTGACACACCCACTTTTGTTTGCATGAAATAACTCGATAACTGTTGGAGCACAAATTTTCTGTGGTCCTTTAAAGTGACAAAATCAAATCTCATTAGATTCTCAGCATTCTATGTTATTATTTTGGAGTTAAGGCCCCATAATCTTCAGAGAAATACACTTTATTTTATTCACTCAGTCATAATCAAAGATGTTATGCAATTCAGTGTTGCATGAAATTAAGCTGAAGTTAATTTTAAGTTCTCAATGACACACTGTCCAACACAGTGTTGTTTTTGCTCTGTAACTTGGCTTTTTATTAGGACCCTGCAATCCAAACTTAATCAGCAAAGGTCCTTTGCAGTGATATCCATTTCTGATAACTCTTGTTTTTGTATGGAAGCAAAACAAAGTTGTTTTTTTCAGTTGTGCTTTTGTCAAGTAAGGCATGTTTTGCTTTATTTCATTAATAAATTTTTATCATGTTGATAATACTGGTATCAAGTTGTTTTTTAGGTCCCAAGTTCCATACCTCAATAACTGATGGGACATCTTTGTTTTGTACTTAGCAGAAAGTCAGAATTTTCACTCAATACAACTTGTCTTCCAAGTGACCACTTTGCCTCCATGTGCAACTATAACATTTTAGGAAAACTTTCTAGCTGGGAAATGCCATGTAGTTTTTGGTGAAAATTTGTCAAATTTAGGAAGAGTCAGGAGTTTTAAATAGCCACATAAGACAAATGATATGCAGAAAAAATATGCTAAAACATGATTTAACTGATTGTGAAGTTAGTGTTTTGAGTTAAATTAAGAGAATTTTCAGAAGTAACTGTTGCAGAGTTCTTCAGTCAGTCACTGTCTAAAATATTGGCATGCAACTCTTGGACAGCTCCATGTCCAGTCAACTAAGTCAGTAACAGTATCATTCATGTCAAAATAAAGTACTGAAAATGTAGTACATAAAAAGAACATCTTTGGCAAGGGTAAAAAGAAGAATACAAGGGAAGATTTTTAGACCATTTTATGAAGTGGTAAAACTGTCATGAATGGTTCCATGGAAAGTGGCTATTTCCAATCAAGCAAAATTACCTTTTTCCAGGTGTGTTTCTAGTGATGAAAATCAAATGAAAATGAAACTTAACATAAAAGTTACTTGGAATATCACATTGGCTTTTTCCTGTTCAACTTTGTGGGCCATTTGCACTTACAAGACCTTGAGATGTCTGCCAGTTTGAATTGTTGCTACACAGGCAATGTTGCTATTTTAATAGGTGCAGGCTGTGTATTATAATGTTTATATCCATTATATGAAGTGATGTTTGGGACTGGATTTGTAAGTCAGACAAGTATTGAGTTGAGTGTAGAAAGTCCAGTGTTTTGGTGTGACTTAAACATACCATAATAATTTTGGCAATTAAAGCAAGTTAAAATTGCTGACAATAGGGCAGTATTGCATACTTTGGAGCTAACTGATTTTTCAGTAGTTTCCCTCTTTTTTCACTGTATCATTCCATAGAAGTATATCCAAGATGTAATTTTGTAGAAAAGCCACAAGGTGTTTTGATTTAACCTGTCTTGCCCTTCCCCACTTCTTGAATGGAAGTAAATATTGTCCTTTACCCTCCAGCTGTTTGTCGTACTTTCAGTTGCTGAAATACTGTTGAGAAAAACCAGTGTAAATTTGATATTTAGATACCTTGGGTGGGTCCCAAGACCTAACAAGATTCTGGGAACTGTGTCCTTATCTTTCACTTTTTATAAAAAAAAACAACAACACATTTTTGAACTTCTTGAAACTTTTTTACAGAAGCTTTGTAATTCATGTTTGGCAAAAGTTACTTGATGCAGACAAAAAACACATTTTGTGTGCTTATTTGTATTATTTAATTGACCTGATTAGATTTTCAGGCAGTTATAAGTTTTGAAATTTTTACAGATTTTTGTGAACTTTTTGTAGATGTTAACATGAACATTGTAAGCATGATTAAGCAAAAATCATTTATGATAGGCAAACATATTAAAAAAGTAAACAGTGAATTTATATATAACATCTTTCAGTTATAATGTTATAAACAGTCTTTACACACACACACACACACACACACACACACACACACACACACACACACACACACACAAATCATCCACTTCTCACATGCGCTGTGTAGAACCTTACTATACTCACCCATGAATAAACCTTACCCCACACACATCACAATTAAGCATAATCACAGTTATGAGTAAAGGTACCTTCATCCTGAACAGTCACTAATTCTGTTCTCAAACTTACTTGATTATTTGTTTACATGATTTTGCTTTTTTCTTTTTTGCTTGTTTTTGCATTTTTTCCCATATTTACTTGTCATAGAAATACAAAAATTTATAATAACTTTATTCATTTTCCTTTTATCAACAGATGATGAGCATGGCAGTGACATGTACTATATGGTGTCCTCCTTGGTGGAGTTTACAAAAAGGCTGGCCCAAATGGCATTTAAAGATATGCTAACTTGACAGAAATATTTCTTCACCAACAGTCCAAAGTTCACTACATTTTACTCTTCCATCAGTGGCTTGTCTTGATCTTATCAGCCAGCATGTTACAAATCTCAGTGATATGCAAGTGCCTGAGTTCCTAAGCATATCTAGCCCAGCTATCATTTATCATGCAGTTTATCAAATGATTTATTTAAAACAACCAAAGGATAAAAAAAGGGGGGAGGGGGCTTTAATATTTTTCTCATATGCATACGTTTGCACAAAATTAATCAACAAGTTATATTAATTACTGAATAATAGTTTTTGGTTGGCAGTGGTTTCATGAGTAATTAAAAAAACATAAAGATCCTTTCATTTTCAGTGCAAATTAGCACTGTTTTTCGTATTTTCATACATAATTCCTTAAGAAAGCCATATATTTTTTGTGAGGACCTAAAAAGATAGAAAAAATAAATTGAAAAGTTTAATTGAAAAATTGTGTTATTGATCCAAAATTTTTAGAGAAAGATAAACACGCTAATTTTGTTTAAAAATCATGCCCAACTTGCAGTTGCTTTTGTTCAGTAGATATGCTTATATTTTATCTCGAGCCTACAATCTCTGATCATATCTGTGATTTATAACATTATCTGTGATACATGAAATTAGAAGATAGTTCTATTGTATTATGAAATTTACACTGAATTAAGTGTTTGTTACAATAAAATGAGTAAACAAGAACCATTCTTTTCATGTTTTAAATGCCGCATAATCTTAGTGGATAACTGCAATTACATGCACGATAGGAGAAAACCACCATCCCAGTGCAGGAAATACATTAAATGCCAGCTTCATATTACATCACTTCAGTTTTATTCCGAGCTGTAAAACCCAAAGTCTGCTTTATGACTTAAAAAATGCAAATATTTGTGAGCTAAGCAACCTCTTTTAGGAAAAGTAATACTTGAAACTGTGTACATTGTTGAAATTCTGAAATATTTGGAAGCAAGTTTGGTATGCTTGCGAAATATGAGTTACTAATAGTGCTTTGTAAAATGCCAGAAACATGAGTTGTGCATTATTTCTGGAATTAGATTTATACATTATTTCATATTTATCATTTTTATTTAAAGAAAATCTGTGGCCTTTAAAGAAAATCTGTGGCCTTTAAAAAATGCCATTGATAATTTCATATCATGTGAAAACTAGGTGACTTTGAAGACCACAAATTAAAGCTTCTTTAAATTTAACTATGTAAAAGATCTTGGATGAATTCAGTAAAATAATAAGATCAAGACTTACTAAAACTGGAAAGCACAAATGCCAAGGAATACAGATCAGATTATTATATTTAAGTTTTATATATTGAATTAGTTTTACTAGTCAATCTTTAATATGTTGCTTATTGTTACAAGCATTCTAGAGAGGATAATACATTTTTACACAGAGGTTACATTGAATAATTCAAGAAAGGCACCAAGTTCTATGATCTTAGACTAGAGTGAATTATTCAATGTAATCACCTTAGTGAATTTATTATTCTATTTATTTTTATAGAGAAACATTTGAAAAGCAAATTCATACCTCTGTTTTCAGATCAGGAACTAAAATAGTTGCATTGAATGTTTGTGCTTTCAGCAAAAAACCATGACACCATAATGGACAAAATGTCAAAGAGCAAGTGTTGAAACATACGATAAAGTATTCAGAGAGACCAGAACATCATGCAAAACTATGTGCTTTACATTTTCAAGTAGTTACAACAGCCAGGATGTGACCGTATAATTGGTTCACCCAGTGAATTTATGAGAATTAATGGAAATATATTCCAGCAAATTAGTGTCATTTTAAAGTATGATTTATTAGTAGTTTAACTATTTAGTATCAATTTATCTCCAATTGGCTGTGTGTGTGTGTTTGTGTGTGTGTGTGTATAGAGAGAGAGAGAGTGAGAGAGAGATATTTAATATGGCAAATAACAGTCCTTTCAAGTGCATTAGATTAGGGGTCGTGTGTGTCAGAATTGATCAAGATAAATGCAATAAACAGGTAGCGAGCAGTGTATAACTAGTTTCTAAGTAGCCTAAGCACTTTTGACTCTAAATGAGTCTTTATCAAAGGCAAATACAAAACAGAGACAAGACAAAAAACAAAAAAAATCCCGAAGATCATTGAAGTTACAAAATTTTACATGACTATTTCTACAAGAATAATAGCTTTACATTTTTTATGTTTCAGCATGTTGGCTTCAGCTTGATGCTGATGCTGAAAAACATTTTATATTGACCTAGAAATTCATGAGTTATATTGCCATCTGTTTTTCTTATGTAAATTTACATAACTGCAGATTACATCCTGGATATGTCATTGTGTTAGTAGTAATTATACTATTGGGTAGCTAAAAAGGAAATTGAAAGAATTATTTAAATGAAAATGTGCAGGCTGCAAAAAGATGATGATTTTATTTGTATGTGGCTGTCTTTTTCTAGTCTTCTTGGTTTAAACTTTAGTTTCAATGTTCTAAGCCAGCATATCTAGTAAGATTCCTTTTCTTTCCTGCTTTCAGAACTCCAGTTGGGGATGTGAGCAATTGCAATCAGTGTTACATCACTGAAAATGTGACCACGGGAAGAGAAGTGTTTTGCAATGGGATTTTTGTACAGCTTCTTTGTCATCCAGTCAGATCTGTGAAGATGATCCTTTTGTGTAACTTTACAGTTTCTCCAACAAACTGAAGGCTACTGATCTTACATGTGATTACATTCTCTGTTTTGCACATTCTGTTTGGACTATGTATGTTCAGTTTTTTGTTAGTCACTTGCTAGAAAATGTGCTGGTCTCTATCATATGTTGACAGGATTTGGGCCTTTTATTGCCACAGGGGCGAGATTTACTAGGGTGGTCTTTGGTTAGTGATTGGCATTAGCTTCGCCCGGAGTAGGATGTCTTTGAGGTTTGCTTGATCTGCTGGTTTGTATGGGAGGATTAACTTGAGTGTGTATCACAATTCCATGATGGGCCAATGTTTCTGGATGATTTTACCTACATTGGGGTTGTCTTAATGGTAGGTGATGATAAATGGTATCCGATCAACCTTTTCCATCTCTCTGTATATATTAATAGGTCATTTTGGTTCCTTTGTTTTAGCCCTTTGGGATGCCTCTGCTGTCAGGTCTTTGTTGTTGCCTTGGTTATTCGGATGTTTCATTGTCGATGCAGATTCTGCATGTCCTCAGTGCCTTGCTATATGGGATGTTCCAGATGCAGTGTTTAGGATGACAACTGGTGTTGGGAGAAGATACTGGTGTTTATCAGTTGGTTTTGAGTAGATGTCTATATGGAGTTTGTTTTCTACCATTCTGGATGTTGTGTCCAGGAAAACATGGTTGGAGTTAGAGATTTCTGGTGTGAATTTTATTGAAGGATGGAAGTTGTTTGCCTTTAAAATGAAATCATCTAGATATTACCTTCCATGTTGCCACCTCATTTCTGTATCATCGATGAAGCATACCCACTGGTATGGTATAAGTTCCACTAATGCTAAAAGTTGACCTTCCAGTCTTCCTTTAAAATTATTAGCAGCATTCTGTGCACGCAAAAGTGCGTCTTTGATCAAAGTTTTGGTTCCCTTGATGTACCTGATATTGATGTTACATGATTGTTACATCAGACTTTATCATAACAATCTTTGATTCTTATTCATTTTATTAATGAAAGGGAAGACGCTGTGATTGTTGAGGACAACAGTTGGAGACAGAGCTGCACTAACATAAACTTCACAGTGTTCCAAGGCCATCATCAAAGCCAGATGCTCCCTCTCTATCATGGAATAATTTCTCTGGTGCTTATTCGGTTTCCTTGAAAATTAGCACACTGGATGATCCGCACCACCACTGTCTTCCTGTAACAGTACTTGACTAACCCCTTCTTGTAATTAGAAATTTTGAATAATTTTGTGAAATCTGGAGCTGAAAGAACTGGTGCAGTTTTGAGTATGGCCTTTAACTTTCAAAAGCCTCTTGCCATTTATCTGACTTGTGAAACTTGGTCTTCTTACTTAACAAATTGGTCAGGGGTTCAGCAATCATGGAAAAATTAGAGCAAACATTTCTGATAATAACCAGTTATTCCCAAAGATGGCATCAGCTGCTTCCTACTGATAGGCACAGGGAACTCAGAAGTAGCTTTAACCTGAACTTCTATAGGTTTTATTTGTCCATGTCCCACAATATCTTAAAAAAGTAACACAATCAAGGCAAAAGTCACTTTTACTCATGTTGACTGTCAGATTTGCTTCTCAGAAAAACTTTCAGATGGTTTTCATGTGGTCCTTCCAGGTGTTATTGTAGATGATGATGTCATTGATGTAAGCATGATACTTTACTATGCTGGATTTTATCATATTCATCAAACATTGGAATATACTGGGGAAACCATTCATCCCAAATGGCAGGACTTGATATTGGTAAGGTCTATCTGGAGTCACGAATGCTGAAATTTCATTTGCTCTCTCTGTTAATTTGCCACAGTCCCTTCAAGAGGTCAAACTTAGTGACATATTTGGCAATCCAATCCTGTCAATGCAGTCATTGATTCTAGGAATTGGAAACGAATCTGTCTTAGTGACACACTGTTTACTTTTCTGTACTCTGTACACATACAGAAAGTCTTATCTGGTTTCAACACTAGATTACAAGGTGAACTCCAGACTTTTAATTGGTTTCATGAAGTCATTCTCCATCAAATACTGAAAATCTTCAGGCAGTCTAGTTTGAGAGGATTCATCCTTTAAGTATTCTGCTTTACAGGCATTAAATTCACAATTTTTGCATGGTGGAAGATCTCTTGTTTGTGTTGGAATATCTGGAAATAAGTGTTCATATTCTTTTACTAGCTGTTTCAGATCATTCATCTGTTATGGCAGCAGATGCGAGAGTTTTAGGTCCAGAGTGTCCAAAATTTCAGAAAAGTGAAGATTAGTTACTTCAGAGTCACCACAATAATCACACATAATCATCAACAAATATTGGTTGCTTAACTTGGTCTTCGGTAAAGTGTCAACACAATCTACCATTTTTCTACTAAACTGGTTCATTAAACGCAGGAATAAGTGATATAACAGATTGAGTTTTCCTACCATTTGACAAGTAAGACAAGATCTATGCAATTTAGAAACATTACTTTTAATTTTTGGCCAATAAAAATGATTCAAGATCTTTTGATAAGTTTTATTTACTTCTAAATGACCAAACAATAGCATTTCGTGGGCTAGACTAAGAATTTCTTGTCTGTGTGATCTAGGAATAACAATTTCATCACCAGCGGGTACCTCGGGTGGCCTCCATTTTCTGATAAGGACCCCATTTAAGAAGTAACAAGTTCGTTTTTGTGTGGCATCTTTTTCACTAATAGCCTTCTGAAAAAACAGGAGATTTCTGGACTTTCTTTTAAGACAACTAGTGATTGTCTTTTATCACTCTGATTAGATTTAAAAGAATGTGTAACCAAAAGAGTATCGCTATGATCAATACTTCCTGACTGATCCAAGCTAGGAGCAAAAGTGACCTTATTTAAAGGCTGACCCAAAATGGTGTCTGCTGAAGGAATAACATTCTGTTCAATGACAATATTGTCAAGAGCATGCTTTTTAATAGCTCTAGTAATTGTGCAAGCTGGATATAAACCAAGGATTTTTTTTCGATACTTCGATCCATACAATCCATACAGTGCTAGTCAGTTACAAGTGGATTAACCACTGCTTGATCTGCAGCGAGATCATTAAATAGTAACAGATGAACGCTGTGAATAGGCAAAGAAGACACAGACCTATTTTCACTAGTCCCGAAACTAAGTCTGATGACAAATTAACACAATGCAGAGGGCATTAACATATCCACATTCTGCCACATTAGACCACTTTCAATAGAAGACATCGTAGAAAAAGGCCGAGTATTTACTAACAAAAGACTCAAACAAGCTCCGGTGTCTCTTAATATCTTAATAGGGAGTAGTCTTATCTAAATCACCAACAAGTGATAGTGAACCCTTCGACATGAATGGTTCGTAATTCTCCATAACAAAGTCAGACTGGGGTATGCAAGCACCCACTCTTGTATTTCTTTCAATTCATGAATTTGACCTTTTAGAAACAAAAGCATTTGCAACTGCTTTGCTGGATTTATGTTGCCTTTCATCCTATAGCAATCAGAAATAACGTGTGCATTCCTCTTACAATAAGAGCACATGGGAAGAGATAAGGATTTCTGATCTGTCTTATCAGAAATTTGATTTTTCAGTTATACCAGTTCTATATTTGTAAGCAGTCAAACGAAACTTGAATGGTTTCTTAACAAAAACCTGTTGAGAGGACGATTTATTTACAAATGAAACCTTGTGAATAAAAAGTAATCTGTACTAGCTGCTTTTGCTAAAGTTTCAACCCCTTTATCATTAAAGTGTTTTCTGATGTTATTACCGACAATTCTTGAACTCGTTAATCAATACGAGTTATTTTTTTTTTTTAAGATTATCATAATCTTTTCTAACCTTCTTGGCTGTGCACCATCTGGTAAATAAACCTTTTTCCCATGCAAATTCAAGATGAGTCTTTGTAGTTTCCTTTCTACAATTTCTAAAGTTTTGACGATATGTGTCAGGTACCATATCATAAACCTTTAAGAAATTCTTTGACCACTTCATAATCAGTAAGTTCAGAAGAAATTGAAGTGTAAATATAGTTAGCTTTACAAGTAAACATTACTCTGCAGTAACGGAGTCCAATAATCTTTCGGCCGTTTCAAATCCTCAACACTTCTCAAAACAGAAAATATTTGTCTACGTCCTTGTCCCGAAAAGGGCGATCTGTGTGTCATGTTTAGCCAGATCAATATATGAACCTGTATTTCAGTGAGAGTTCCCTTTATTGGTCAACTCCAATCCCCTAAATCTAAATTCCCTATCTCCATTTCCTTCTCTCTTTATTTCTTTCTCCTTTCTCTATTGCATTAGTATTAGACTCTCTTCTCATTTTCTCTATCTTTCTCCTCCAGCGTTTGCATTTGTTCCTTCTGTATGTCTCTCTTTCTTCCGTTCTCTCTAGTTTTTCTCTCTTTTCTTTCCAGCTCCCCCCTCTCCCCCCCCCTTTTTTTTAATTGCTTTTCGCTATCTTTCTCCTTTACCAAACCTTTTTGCATCTCTTGCCGAAGCCGAAGTATCTCTGTTCATTTCCCTCGATTTCCTGCTCGAAGCAGACGGAGTATTCCGTATCAAACCATAAGCAATTTTATCAAAAACATTCTGGTTCGCTAAATAATCTATCCATCTATTTTTGATTCCCTGTTTCATCAAAAGAAAAAGGATTCACATCAGCAAAATCATAATTTTTGGCAAGTTCAAGTAACTCGACCTTTTAAAGGACTCTAATTTCTCCTGTGTAGGAAAAGCAATGAAATTCTTTTCTTTGGATATCATGGTGATAGCCTGTTAATTTTTAATTTTCCAGTTATGAAATCAAAATACGAGAGACTACTAAAATATACTGCATAATGGATTTTTATCCCCACCTCCGCATACGCACATAATTTTGTACTAGTACATACAATTACTAACGAGACAAGTTGGATCAAAACTAAGTTTATTGTTAAATATCTTGATGTGTTCTTGTGTCTAGACAACACAACAGGTTACGTTAAGTCTCAACTTTGTCTTTTCCATGAATACAGCCCTAGTCGTTGCTTTGACAATCTTTTTTTGTCTTCCGCAGCACACTAAATATGATAAATATAGACATTCCTCATTTTGATGTCAATGAAATGCCAGTTACTGTGTCGAGACTAATGCTACACCGAGAACTGATTGTCTCCCCAGAATACAAATTCATCTCCTGCAATAATAGATTTTAAAACAAATACAAGCATATTGTCTGCATTTAAAAAAAAAAAAAAAAAAAAAGAAAACATTTTTGTATCATCTGCGAGAGAACATGGCGAAATTAAAGCATATTACAGCACTGGCGTCAATAATGCTAAGATCTCATTATGTTGGCTTAGTTGCTGTATTGAATATCATATGCCGAAGGTTTACGCTGTGATATATCGAACATTTGTGAAGGCCATCTCTAGCAGGTGACAGCAATGTATTTCCGTTAAGCTTTCGCTTAAAAGCTTTTTGTTTAAGTTTTTCAAACTGTGATAACTTCTGCGTTCCTTAATTGCTTTTTCATATACAAACATGAAACATGATAGATGCATTCATCTGAGAAATATTACTTATTACTGGCAAAAGTCAGTCACAGTTGCCTACTTGGTAAATGTAATAGCACTATGCCTATGCATTCTCTTACAGCTCTGCATTCATACTAATGAAAATCAGTTAACAATTTGAGGGGTACTACCCATCACTGGCGTAAGTAGATCACGGTGACATACTTTTCCTTGATTATGTCCATTCTTTGCCTGTAGGTTCAATTTTCTTTCAGTGTTGCATATTAAGCCATTAATTATGAGATGTGTCATGAACCAGGCGTGCACAGTGGTGTTTTTTCAAATCTTGAGTAAGCAGGGTTGCATTTTGGCGTTTGTGACCAGGAATATGGTCCGCCCAGAGATGATTTAGTGACTTTGATTCCGATGTATTTTAAATATAAATTATTTCTTTTAATCATAACCAAGGTTATCAGTACCATGCAACAATGAAGTAAAGGTGAATCAATTTTTTTGTTACAAAACCGACACACTCAAGGCAGAGAGACATAATATAAATGAAACAGTTGAGGACGGTCAAATACACACACATTTCTCTCTCTCTCTCTCTCTCTCTCTCTCTCTCTCTCTCTCTCTCTCTCTCTCACACACACACACACACACACACACACAGAAGTACCTTGCACTTCCACGAATCACCTTCAAGTTGAATTCATCATCATCATCATCATCATCATATCATTAACAACGGCTATAAAACCTCTTGAATGAAATGAAACGAGATCTACATCTCGCCAACGACACGAGAATCATCTCGGGATATATAGTTATGACTAAACTGGGAATACAAGATATTCGAGACATTTTCAACATATGTATTTTATTAGATTCTTTTTCTTCTTTCTACCTGGTATCGAATAACTCTGTGTGCAAGGTTACTTCCAACCACTCCATTTCCGAAGTTAACTCTCTCTCTCTCTCTCTCTCTCTCTCTCTCTCTCTCTCTCTCTCTCTCTACACGGTATCACAATCATCACGACGGCAACCAGTTTTCTGCCGGTTGCGCAGGCGTTTGCGTTAAGATTTTACGTTAACTTTATATTCGTAATTCTTCTACATCAGTTGCTGTATTGACATAAAAATTTTAGGATAATATCAAAGTATGCCTCAGTTTTCCACCCTTTTACAATAAAGTTCTATTTCGCCCGTATTAACGCATAGTATTGCACTGTTCGTTGGCGTCACATCGCAGTATGTGCAAGCTTTGTTTGTCTCCAGCACACTGCAAGGGAGGCAAGATCTCTTCCATTTTATGTCATGCAGCAAAGGCAGTCATCCAACAAGATTTTCGAGAAAATATTTGAGACGTACTGAGCTTAAAGGTACCCTAGGTATAATATCATCAAATTTTAATTTTCTACCAAATATTTAAGATCCAATATAGTATTTATCAATTATTTTAATTTTTGATGTATGATGTCTCCATCTTCTTGGTAGTTGTTTTTATTGGTAAAGCACAAATGAACACTGAAGATGATGTCTTGTTCTAAACTTCAGTAATTAGTTTGTTACGTCATCAGTCCATGTACGACTTGTCTGCTTGATAAAGCTCTTTTTTAAATGGACAATCAAGATGGACACCATTCAGTTAAACCATTATCGTGGCAGCCTCTTGGAAATTTAAAAAAAAAAAAAAAAAAAAAAAAAAAAAATAAGTAAAGGGGTTTTCCTTAACATCTAGTTTTCTGTGGATTATGACGAATTAAATTGTCTCTGTATTTCAATAAAGTGTATAATTTACGGCGCTATCGTTATACTTGTACATTAAATTATTCTGGGAATATTCTCCATTGGTTTTGTACGAATTCCTACATTTTCAAAAGTAATTCCCTGCATTTTGTTTTTGTATAGATTTTTTATTACTACGGTTTGCAATTGATAAAATTTTGTTTAAATCTGATATTTACTAGTCTAAGAACACTGTGAGGATATTTATGGTCATATTCTAACTTTTGTATAGTTTTTCATTTGGCTAATGTATTACTAGATCCAGATTGAAAAGGTTCCTCCACAAACTATCTGGCCTCCTAAGCAACAAGTAGAAAGATTGGTTTTTTATGTCTCATTCAAATGTACCCATTATTTAACTCGTAAACCAGGATAATTACAGTTTACCGCTTGCTTAGAACAAATGTATAACGATTGCAGAAAGAAAGATACTGATGTCATAACAGCTGCGAAAATTCACTTATAATTTGCTGAAGCCCTAGAAAGATAATCTCGGCGTCAGTAATTGCTTTTATGTACGATTGCATTACTCGTTTACATTACTTTCTAGTTCAGAAACCTCACAATTTGTGGTTAATGATGGTTCCTAATCATGTTTACTCTACTTTGGGTTTTATTCGGGTTTATTCATCAAAGATGACTATTAGAGAGACGAATTTAGTGGATATTTTATCGATCCTGACCGATTTGTGAACACAGTACTATTATGTCCCTTTGTACATTTTATTTATCAAATTGTAATCCTTCTGCACCCGTCCGAAAAACGTCCAAAACTCACTCTGGCTTGTTATTATAATAGGAATGAGTCCTTTCGTTCTGGCTAAACTAATTAATTTATGCAACAAGACATTACAAGACCACGACTTTTCATCGACTTCATCGTGTGATAGCTCCTTATGTAATGGAGCATAAATTTACAGAGGATGGTAATTTGTTAAGAAAGAATAATTAAAATAATTTGAATGAATGTTAAACTGTCAGCCGAAAGATACAATATATTTATTTGACTTCTATTTTTCACAACATGTTCTAATAAATTATACCAGACTTGGTCTCGAGGGGTAAGACGTTGGAGTGGTTTTGTGGTCATGAGACCTGAATTAAATCATACTAACATAGTTTACCTACAAGTCGGCATTTTCATGAAAACGAGCTTATGAACGATCATCCAGGATGCAAGAGTTGGAGAAATGAATATACAAAAATTACTCTGTTAGACTTTAGCATGCATAATTTGTTCCGTTAGAGTCGATCTTCCGTTGACGCAGTTGTCAAGCAGTGGCGTGAAAACTACTACCGTAATATTCGCTTTAAAGTCGAGTCTAACTGCAAACTGCACAGACTCTGTTTATGTCGACAGATCTGGGTCTATGCAGTTTGTTAGGAATAATCAGTAGACCAAACAATATAAACCCTGATCTGCCACAGTATTATGTTACGGCAGGTTAGGATCAATGTTGTTCGCAGTTGCATTCGACTTATAAGCGAGTATAGATGGTCTGAGTTAATTCTTTTCCCGAGGAGATAGTGTTTTAATTTTACTTTCACTGTCTCAGTCAACTAAATTTTTCAAGTACAGTGTGCAGCTCTCAACCGAATCATTTTACCACAAATTATTGAAAGAAAATAAAAAAAAATAGACGAATAATTATAAAGGAACAACCAGACAATGTAATGTAACTGACCACAAGAGATTGTACTTGGAAAGAACTCTTTTTCAGTGACGTAGGGGCCCCGAGTGGTCGAGTGGTCTAAAGCGCTCTCCGTTACGGATCACTGCCATCTCACCTCTGTCTGTGTGAGTTCGAGTCTCGGTTTCGGCCAATGTAGGTATGTGAGAAAGCTTGCCAGTAGCTTGTCGTGGGTCGGTGGTTCTTTCCGGGGTTTTCCCGGGTTCTTCCTCCACCATTAATACTGGTCGCCATGTATAGCCTATCTTGTGCTGAAAAATGGCGTTAAATCCTACAACAAGAACCTTTTCAGTGACGTTGATTCACTTTTTAGGATAACCTTAAATTTGTTTGTTTGAGCCTCGGTTTGCCGATTTTGATAGAGGCTGAAAAGAGAAATATGGAGAACGTAATTGATGTCAAATTTAAGAAAGGATATAACTTTTGTATGCGGCCGATACTCATTTTTTCTCAGTTGTATGATATTGTCTGTGATTAGAAAATCTGAGTAATTTGTTGGGAAAATTTTCAACCAAATACGGTTATACAGAATGCTTGACATGTATCCTTGAGGACATGGCAGTTTCTTTCGTTTAAGTAAAGATTGATCGACAGAAGCAGATATGATGTCTCTCCTTAAAAGTGCACAGGTCGATTCATTAAGTAACAAATTGGAATCTAGTTAGCAATCGGAAATTCAGTCGATGTTAAGACCATAAATATTATGGAAAATTTTCTGAATACTTCCCACAAATCTTTGGAGAACTACCATCCAGAATAAAGCGATGAAGACAAAATATATGAGCAAGCGATTTCCGAGTCACTATTGGCAAACAGATGAAACAAAAACGTAGTAGTGATAACAATGGATTTCAATCAAATAAAGTGTCGACTCAGACGTTTCTTTGAATGTGAACGGTAACCAGATATTTAAAAGCTAAAAATAACAAAACAAGTCAAGGTGCAGTAATGAAAACCACGGCAATCTTAAATCCTTTTTATAAATCGCTTTTCATGAAATTGGGGTTGCAGCTATAAATATTAGTGTCAAAGCATATCTCTGCAATCTGAAATCTATCAGTAAAGTAGCAGTCACTCTCCAGAAGCACCAAGGAATCTAAACTTTTACAGACATATTTTCCCAAATTTTGTTTGTCTTGTGAAACTATCGTCTACAGCATAAGCAATAGTGCTGCATTCAAGAAAAATGTCAAGTACTAGTCCCCTGTTGTATGAGGGTCTTGTAGTCTTTACTTAGTAGCTGCACGGGTTAATTTTACTTCTCAAGAAACATTGATGACCTGTCATTTCTTAGCCCAGCTGCTCTTTTGCACACACACACACACACACACACACACACACACACACACACACCGTTTAAAAATGTTTCCCATTTACATCGGAAGCGTATGGTGATTGACAGTCTATTTTTATTTGCGTGTGATGATTTGAAAATGTGCTAAAACTGTACAGTTTACTTTGCCATTTCTCTCTGGGCGTGTCTGTGTAGACATTCGTTACTCTGGAGCTTCTACAGTACGTAAGAATAGTAGGGAAAAGGTAAATGCATGTCACTTTGTAAAAGTTTCAGTGAGATGTGACAACACTCACCATACGCAATACTAATATTGATAGAAAAAAGTATCAGACCTTGACATCATGAAGCTATAATAGGATGAATCTGGGTGAGATCGGAGTTAGCAAAGACACTTAACACAAACGCATGAATCAGGTATTTATTTATAACACCTTGCTTAATTCTTACTACCATCTCTCATAATCCAAACGCCAACAAATGAACACCCCCCTGTACTCATGCCATGCTCACAAAGTTCAAGAACAGAGATAGCAAAATGGTATCGTTCCAAAGTGGATATGATCAAAGGGTGAATGTTCAACAGAATAATCGCAAATGATATTGTTTGTCAATGAATATGATCCAGCGTCTGAACAGAAAGCAGTATTTCAAGATCGACAAGGTTAGGCCATGGATAACGCTGTAAGTGGCAACAAAAACTCTTCTACATTTTTCTTCATTATAATACATAGGTATTTTCGTGCACGCAATTCCGTGGCGAAAGCTTCTGGATTCCTATACGAGCTTGAAACGTTCCGTCCAGAAATTACAAAGAAGCATAGTGTTGAAAAGCTTCTTTTGATTGGCCTGGCGTGGAAACTAAATCTAAGCATCAAGGTCAGAGTTTTATTAATTCTTGGCCAGACTTAAAAGATTTTGTAACTAGTTTGTAAGTGAGTAACAATCAAGAGACAGAAAGTTTGCTTTATTAGCTCATACTCGAGATAGCTAATTTTTAAGTAAATTATGTTTCTCTGAGAATACTTACCCAATCGCATTACGTTAGGAATATTAGCCGGCTATCTCGCAAATCCAGCTCTACTAAAACACGAAAATCGTTTTATCCTGTCTATTTTAAACAGACAAAAGGCAGTAGCTCTTGCCATTACCTACTCTTGACACCACCAGGTGTCACCAATTGTTAGCTGAGTGAGATTCTAATTAGGATGCTCGCATGTTGGGTTGGTTGGGAGGTCTTTTAATTAATGTTATTGGGTAAGTAATATCAAAGAAACATAATTTCCTTTAAAATTTGCATTCTCTTTTGAATACGTTCTCCAATCACATTACGTTAGAAGAATACTTACTACGAGGAGGGGTTGCTAAGCATCCGACCTCTATCTATCTCGGGTATCCTTCTGGGGAATGATAGCTGGATTCCCCATTTGAAATATTACACATTCTCTTAAAAACACAAGCAACACAGCCTGGGATCCATTGAACTGGGACTCTTATCTTTGTGTGAGAAGATGAAGTTGAGATCTTCCTATCTACAAAAGTTTCACTGGCGAATCTAGTGAAGCTAACAGGCTGTATTCGACTATAAAAGCTGGGTCTGGTGGCAGCCTGCACTGCTGCCACCGGCCCTACCAGATTCAATGCGTGCTTGTGCGACGCCAAATCTCTGAGGTAAAAACTCGAGAAAGTTGATTCTGCATGCCAGCCAACAGCTGCAAGATCTCGGATCAAAACGTTACGTTCGAACAGGAGGCTTGCAGAGATGGCTCTGATCTCATGGGCTGTAATCTTCACGAGGCGAATCTGATCTTGAAAGATCTCAGAGTGCGCCGAGCGTAAAACCCACTTCAGCTACGAAGCAAGGGCTTGAGGGGTGATGTCTTGTTTTCCGGTCTTCAACGGGAGGAAGAGGCGTTTGGGAGTGCCACGACATTTCTCTGTGCGTTACAAGTAGTGCTTGAGAACGCTGATAGGATCTTGCATGGCTGCTGCTCATAACTTTTCTATGGAAGAGAGGGAGCTAATGACGACTCTTTGATTACGGACGGACGCTAACCGATTTTTGGCTACAAAGCCTGGTTGTGTCGGGAGGACTACCGAACCATCCGATCTGAACTGAAGGTAAAAGATCTGAAATGCCTTGATGTCGAAATATGCCCGATATCATAGATCAGTAGCATTTGATAGTGATCGAAGCTAACTGTTTCTCCTCAAAGAACCAAAGAAAATAGTCGGCCAGTTAAGGGATTGAAGCACTAATAGGGACGATGTAATGGATCTGGCACCAGTCCATAAGCACGTGCTACTTCCCCTAATAAGTCTTCAGAGTGAAGGGCCTTCTGCTCTCGAGATATCCGCCACAAATGGAAGATTTAGATTGTTTGTCTTGCAAGGCTGTGGAGATGAAAACCAAGCGTGCAGAAGACGGTCCAGACGGGGATGGGAAAATTTCGACTGTGGTTGCATAAGGAGATTAGGGTTGAGCAGGATCATCCTGGGTAGATCTATCACTAGATCGAGTAGATCGGTGACACTGGACTTGTTCCACCTGGGAGGGGTGATCAGAATCATAGTGCAATTCTGACCACGTTAACTTCTGGATTATTTTTAGTATCAGGAGTGTGGAAGATTAGACGAGGGCCCCCAAGCCCTCCCAACTGATTGACAGTACATCCACAGGCCAAGCTTCTGGGTCTGGAGTTTGAAAGACAAAGGTGGGTAACTTGTGATTCCACCTCGTCGCAAAAGGTCAATCATTGAGCGTCTCCAAGTGCGCAGACCAGAGTGAAGACTGATGGGTTGAGAGACCATTCGGTATGAAGCACTTCACCTCTCCTGGATAGAGTGTCGGCCAAGACAGTCTGCCTGGAATGTGTCTGACTTGTACGTTGATATGGAGATTGTCGCACCAACGTAGAAACTGTCAAATCTTGACACAATGGTCGGGTGTTTTGGTGCCCCCTATTTGAGGAGATAGATCACCACCACACAGTTGTCGGACACAAGAAAACCGTTTTGCCTGAGAGTCGAGCTTCCCAGAAGTCAAAGGCCTTAATGACAGACTTCATTTCGAGGAGATTGGTGTGCAGAGGCCGCTCCCCTGACTCCCACGTGCCGCGGACGGAAGTGAAGACCTGCTGCTGGTGGGCACCCCAACCCTACGTACTGGCATAGGTGCATACTGTTATTCTCGCTTGGGGCTTCTGCAGCGGGATTCCCATGTTCAACCAACCACTGACGCAGGAATGATCGAATCTCGTGCGTGATCAGGATGGTGTGATCGAGGCGACTTGATAAAGGGCGCCACTATGTCGGCAATAACGTCCGCATTTAATAAACCGAGGAGTTGCAAAACTCTCTCGCTGAAACCTAAGTCTAGTTTTGAACAGACTCGACGACGTCGACGATTCTGGTGACGCAAACACGAGGAACCGCACCAGATTCCGGTTGATTAAGAACTCAATACCAAGATGGAGAAAGTTCCGGGATGGACGGAGGTCTGACTCACTAAAAGCCTAGATGAACTAGAAGAGAAAGAAGATCGTTTCTGCCTTGGAGTAGGATAGAACGTACCATGTGTTTCTGAAGGATGTCATCCAGCGACTTTCTGCCGTCGTTGTAGATGACGTCGACCGGAACAGGAAGACGACACAATCCATAATCTGAGTGAAAGCCAAGGGGCTGATGTTAGAGAAGAACGGTGAATTGATAAACCGTGTCGCGATAAGCGAAATGGAGAACCTTGCGGAAGACGGGATAAATAGGTACCTGAAAGTATGTGTCTGTCATCTCGAGACTGACACATATTCTCCCCGTCTGATGCAGAGTCGGATTGACCTTGCCGTCTCCATCTTGAATTGGCTGAGGCTACTCCAGTCAATGGTGGGTGTTACCTTGCTGTTTGCTTTCCATAAAGAAACAGCCTTGAGTAAAATCCTGGGGATTGTGACCTTTGCACAGCTCCACCACTTTTTATGAGCGACCGTATCTCCTGCCGTAGAAAGGCATCCTTCTCCCAATTTGACAGTGCATTGGTGAAGAGGGAGAGAAGGGGGAGGGGACTGTTGATGAACGAAACTCGAAGCCCCTCCGAATGACCTGTATTACCCCCTCCCCTCCCGTTCTGAGGGCTCAAAAAATCGGATTCTTGCCTCCTCAGTACGATTGTTTCCTAGGGATCGATGTTAGATGAAAATGTGACTGAGAAAATCTCCTCTCCCGAGGCCGCTTAACATCCTTTCACACTGACTGGGACTGAGTGGTTCCATACGCCCATGTGGGTTGAGTGGCGAGGTGAATGGGCAGTTCCTGAGCTGCCTACCTCGGAACTTCCTCTATCATCCTCCAAAGGAACGGCGATCCAAACAGGGTCGTCTGGAAAGGTAGGGTAAGATAAGGTTGAAGAGACATGGATAGCATACATGCGACATGTCGTATCAGGGGTAGATTGGCTGAACCCGTCAAAGTATTGACCATGGTATGGTGAGCAGCCTTGGTCATTGACCCTAGCAATCCTGACCGTCGCATCCCATGCCTGTCTATTGCCAGGTGTCTGCAATGACGTCCTGAACCAACTAAGACGGGTAATGTGCAGATAAGTTCGCTTTATAAAACATACGAGCGTTCATATGAACAGCAACTACATTCCTGTCAAGTGCCGAAAGATTAGTTTTGATGGCGCCTTCCGCTTAAGTCCGTCTCTTCCTTCTCATTGAGATCTACTATTCCTTTCGAGCAGTGGTAAGGTTGGAGGGGAATTCTGAAGTGGCAAACACCCTAAAAATGTCCTCGAAGGCGACTCGAAAGCTAACTTGAGTCCGTTCTACGGTCGGGTCTGAGTAACACGTGAAGGATGGTGAATTTGAAGGAGTTCCATCGTACTCACTGTGCTTCGAAGCCCAACTAGGTCTACTTTCAGCGCTAGAGAAGACATACCAGGTGGTATGAATACTAAGTTCTATTCCTACATAAACGTCATTAGCTCTCGATTGTGGACAAGCAGCGAACGTACGCAAGTCGGGCTGGTTTGCCCGGTGAATGGTTGGCCTGGAAGCTGGCGGTATAAAAGACGGTCCGGCTATCACCGATACCGGCCGTTCCAAAGGCCTGGCTGGGCAGATAGATTTCTCACTAAAATCTCTGTCACAGAAAAGGCCTGTCGCCAACTGTACGGTTGGACAGACGGACTGATCTGTCACTAAGATCCCCGTTAATCATAGTTGGCTGGACCGATTCGACGAAAATGTCCCCATATTGAAAAGGCTGGACGGCCGGCAACGGTGAGGTTTTAATATGCATTAGATCCCATGGATCCGGTGTGAACAGCGTGTAGTCGTCCCGGATGCTGGCGGGATATAGAACGGTTCGGCAATCACAGGTACCGGACGCATCTAAGGCCAGGCTGAACGGACAGATTTCTCATCGAAATCTCCGGTATAGTAATGATAAGATGCCGACGGTGTGACTAGACGGAAGGTCTATCACTAAGATCCCCATATGTACTATTTGGCAACGAAAAGGTCCCCATGCTGCGAGGGTTGAACTGCTGGTGTCGGCTAGACGGTTGGCGATGGCGGGGCGGCCGGTAACGGTACTGCAGTATTAAGAGTTGGATCCAATGGATACGGCATGAACCCCATGTACCTGGACTTACATGCCTGAAGGCCATGCTCGGGCATGCGGTGGGACTTAACACCTCTTGGGCTGCCTAAGCTTTGGGAATACTTTCCACTGAATCGGTATAGCCAACAACGAACCGTAGGTTGTCTTCTTTGATTTATTCCGTCTTTCCTTCCCTTCAATGCCGAAAGGACGATTGCTTTGAATGTGCATTTCATGCATATAGTAAACAATTCACCTGAAACTGTAGAAGAAGAGAAAACAAAACATAGATTAGCAAATAAGTATGTGACTACCTAACTACTAGCATAAATTGGCAAATTAGTATTTGACCAATTAGCTAAAATGGAGGCTCAGACTTCCACTATGTATTATAGACGCTGCATATCATTAACGGTATATACATAGTACAATCAAAACAAGAGTCTTGGGAGACTTCCATGCTCTGAAGTTGCATATACACCATTTAAATTGACATTCTGCTGAAACGAAACTAAAACACAAAGACGAAACTAGTAATGTATTGAAATTACTAAGTCTCTAAAACACTGTCGAAACAAAAACCCATGGCTCTGTCATGAACATATGTAACATGCTTAGTTAATAATTAAACCATAATTGTATCAAAACGGCATGAAATATGAACAAAATAATCATAAATATCAATCAGCACTTCAGAATTTCACTAAGAAGAGATCTGTAACGGACTTAGTAAGCGAACAAAGTCAAAGGTACGCTAACTCATAATGACTTTTGTAAGGTCAACGATTGCGTGGTGGGATGGTGGTCTTAAAAGGGAATAAAATCACTCAAAACTTGGCAGAAATTGTTAAATAATGCATACAACCTGCAGTACATAGATAAATCCGCACAATAAATACAAAATGAACTTCGGATGGGCCCATAGGAACATAAAAACGGTTGGATTGTCGGAGGACAAATTATACGATGTGTGCTATGTACAGCAACGAAGCATTAAAACTGGTGACACCCGGTGGTATCTAGGGCAGGTAATGGGCAAGAGTTACTGCCCTTTGTCTATTTAAAATGGACAGGATAAAACGATTTTCGTCTTTTAGAAGGGCTGGATTCACGAGGTATGAGGCGTAATGTGATTGGGGAACTATTTGAAGGAGAAAAGTTATGTGTTATAAAAGCTTGTGCTTTCAGACTCTGATTTTGCTATTGTGTTATGAGTTTCACTCAGTTTTGGAATGAAGAAAAGTTTCTTACAATTTTACACACACACCTCCACCCCACCCACAAACAAGAAAGAAAATATCGCTTAGGATTTATTCACTTAGTGATCGATGAACTGTCAGACAAGAAAAAAAGGAACGCAATAAAATAATACCTTTCCAACACTTAAGTGCTCAGTGTTAAGCTACTGTTATATGTGGAAAGCCTTTAAGACAGGAAAATATGCTCAACAAATAATGTTTAATGAGTTTTTCTCGACTCACACGAATAAATAACAGCTAGTACTGAAAACATCTCTGTCTGTCTGTCTGTCTGTCTCTATATATATTAAAACGTTATTGCATTAATAATAATAACAATAATAATTACTATTTTATTATACTTCGTCTTCTTCTTCTTCTTCTTTTTCTTCTTCGCAATTGTTTGAAAGTAACTCGGAAGTCAGAACACAAAATAAATATTTTTATATTTGGATCAGTAATTTCAATAACCTTTCAAGAGTCTCAGGCAAGACAACTTTTAGTCTTTCTACCTAATTACATTTTATGGTTTACATATAGTTGCCAACATTCAAAAATGTCTCAGGATCTACTTTTTTTAAAATATCTGGCGCGTTAAAAATTTCCCATCTTAACATTGCTGAACAACTCTAAGTCTGATGAGTGCGAGCCCCGATTATAAGCACCCTGTAGAAGATTTCCTATTGTCAATCACTGGATTAATATTCTATACAATTTTATCGAGGGAAAATTGGATTTGGTTCTACTGATGCCTGGACATGGACAATAATAGGTCTATGCATTAGGAATGTATTTCGTTCAATACCAATTAGGAATGATGAGTTTCCTAGGAAGACCAAATGTGAAAGGTGTGTTTTCTTAATGTGTTGTTTCTGCGTGGTCTATGATCCATCAATGTATAAAATAATATTTTGAACGTAAATCTGGATTACTTGAGGACACCGGTCGAGTTTGGATTGTTTATGTATACGGCAGCTGGAACTATTGAATTTGGAACGGGATAGATGTGTAGTTTGGAACGAGATTAATTGATACCCTGAGCTGTCCATGAAGAAACGTAGAAAGTATGTCTTAATTTTATTTAAAGCAAGATGGGTGTAGAGTCATTGCATCATTAAGTATAAGGTTGGAAATCTCACCGCCATATGTTGTTGACAATTACAATACAAAATATGAAAAGACAAATATAGGACATTTCTTTATGTCTAATGAACGCATTTTGTATTTTGCTGATCATCAAGTGACTATGGATATTTTTGAAGCTGTGTATGTTAGGTA
Organism: Megalonaias nervosa; assembly: GCA_016617855.1. NCBI lineage: Eukaryota > Metazoa > Mollusca > Bivalvia > Unionida > Unionidae > Megalonaias > Megalonaias nervosa. Next base: position 35,406 of record JAECUM010006411.1, on the reverse strand, counting down.
GATTCAGTCCAATAATATCACATATTGTCACGAATCAAAAAGCTCACAGGGTAACTAAATATCACAACAGATTTAATCATGAATACAAGTCTTGACAAGGCTTGAGGCGTCCAATTACCACCGTAACCTTTTCCATGGAGAAATAATTCCATTCTATGCTCTGTTAACCAATAAATATTACTATAGAATTGTTTTCTTCTTTTACCTGATGACGGAGAACGTTACAAAAATGCCGAAGTAATTTGCTTGTACCATGATGAATCTATAGATATGAAAGTATGCAAATACTTCCCAATATCAATGGCAAATAACTAAAACCTGGCAATTTGTAACGTAGAATTGAAAAACGAAATTAATGGTTGTGGGCTTAACTTTATACCTCAACACATAATTGGCTCTATATGGATGCCAGTTGTTACGTATAGGCTCGTTCAAAAGAACAAAAGAAAAGAGTGAAACCAACAAGCTTTGAAAGTTTTAACAAAAATAATTTATTTCCCTAGAAAACACGGTGAAAAGGTGAAAATAGAAAATAGGACGTTCCAAGATGGAGGATGATGACATCAGGTGAAGTCTTTATATGAGTGTCAGAGTTCCACGTTGAACCACAACTTGTAATGTTTCAATTTAGAATAAATTTCCATCGAATGTCTTTGTCACTTTTGTAGTTCTCCAAGGAATAAATTATTATATTCTAAAAAATAGATGAACTTCTGAACAAGCTGTCATCTATGATAAAACATCTCGAGCTCCAAAGATGTAAATACACAACTCTTTACGGCACCTAATAGAAATATATCCTTCTTCTTGAAGATATATTGTACGACTGAATATTTCACGGGGATCCGAGTATTTTTAAACTGAACTAAGACGTCATTTCAAGCGCGCACGATGAAACGTGTGACTATTTCATCAACAAATAGCGCAGTAAACAATGCAATTTCACGTGGGCCAGGAAAATGACCTTGACAATAACCAATCGTTTTCGAGTAGTGTTTACTCAATCGACAAACCACGACAGGATAAAATCGTGCTGATGCGAGTCATATTACGTTTTATATAAACATAATATCTCTTTCAAAAATATCAGATCCCATGAAAATAATCATTACAATATAATGTAATGATACAAAAATAAAATAAAAAGAATTTAAAATTAACACACAAGTAATTAAATTACATATTCGTAACACAGTATAACTGGTTGTGGAAGAACCCGTAAAAATCTCAGGAAGAACCACATACACACGAGAAGCTTCTGGCAAAGTTTATCACATAACCACATAGGCCGAGCCCGAGGCCACTCTGCCACCAGAGGCCACCTAATTTAATAAAAGCCCAACGACTGAAACATATGTAATGAAAAGTTACAGAGATAGAAAAATATGGTAAGTTTAGCTAACTGGTGCCGGATATAAAAGTGGTGTTTTTAATTAGACATATAGTTCTTTTATTGAAAATGAAAATGAAAGCCATCATAGCAACAGCAACAATCCAGAAAATAGTTCAGTTCTGTAGTATATTAGAATGGTTCCATGCTTGCCGAAGTTATTATCTCCATTACAATCTTTATCTATTCAGAAAGAATGAGAAATGTTTTGGAAATGGAACGTTTCCTCCATCATACGACTAGCACTTATGTATTTTAGTGAAACGGATAACACAGTTTTTAACTAACCAAGGGGTTCTCTGAGATAAACTGGGTTGCTCTTTCATTTGGCTCAAAATATTGCTAATAGGGGGAAATGATGCATCGAGACTTACTCTATATATTATGCTCGAACAGTCGAAATGCGCATTATTCAGGTGGGATGTCGAAAACGACTGTTTCATCATATAATATCAACGAATCTTCCACCCATATGAATAACTATAGAATAGCCCATTCAATCGTGCACGCGCTGTCATTTTTATTTGTATTGTTACCTTGCACGCAAGGCACACAGGCGATACTATGATTGCTGCCCGAAATTTGAAATGGGACTGGGAACAGAAGAATAGATTTTAGTTTGTACTGCATTATGGATAGAAGGTTGTTCAAATTAAGTAAATATTTATTAGGAGTGTAAGATGGTATATTCGACAGAAGTATTATCAGTGAGTACATGGCGGATTTGAAAAGGATGAACAGGACTCTCCATAAACTTACAAAGACTCCAAGAGAATGACTGAAATTATCACTAATCAACTAGTGAAGGCGCTTGTTTTCCTGCGTGGAGTTGCATAAGCTTCTGGAACCGATCGAACCTCTTCCCTCTCCTAGCTCCCAATTGATTCAGTCATCTAATAGTTTATCCCAGTGTACATGGAATATTTTTTAATTGTATAATTTATCTGTAATTGTCAAAAGTGTACAGTGAAAACTGTTGTAGACTTTACATAATTGGGTATCATATCTTCTTAGAAATGGTGGTAATGAACCACTACGAAGTAACTAGTCATTACTATCACTCTATGTAAAGATCAATACAGTACACGGAATATAATCTAATTAGGCGTAGAAAGTTCCCCCCTAAAGATAACTAGGGCATTGCGAAAGAATCGGGAAACTGGGACAAGAGCTATCTCATTTTCTGCAAATGCAGAGACTAAAACTGCCAGGAGAATAGGTCAACCTTAATATTTTAATAATAAATAACGTTACCTGAACCATTTACGATGCGGCACATTTTATTGCACATGGGGGTAGATATATATCTCGTGAAGTAACTTTCTGAAAATTAGGTGCAATCCTTATGGTATTTATGTTCAAATGTTTTTGTTGCATTTTAAAAGATGATGCTGAACTCGACACGCTGAAGATCAGTTTTAAAAAGTACTATGGGAATATTATTTCCCCTGATACAAAATCAAAGAAGAACATGAATTCATTTTTCATTTAATACTTGAAACTAATTTTTGTTTTTGCATGTAAATCTAGTATTAAAGATCATGACTTGAAAATAGCCCGGAGCTAATATTTTTTTCGTTCTTTTATACAGATTTTACACACACACACACATTATATATATATATATATATATATATATATATATATATATATATATATATATATATATATATATATATATATATAGAGAGAGAGAGAGAGAGAGAGAGAGAGAGAGAGAGAGAGAGAGAGAGAGAGAGAAAAGTGGGTGGTGGTGGAGGGATGAGTTATGTGACATCATATCAAATCACCCATTTACGTATGAAGCTATGTATGCAAGGACTTGATGAAAGTAAGTGAATATTATTTCGTCGAATACAACTTCTCTTCAAAATGTACATCCTAACTGAGAAAATAGGAAAACTGTAATTTGATGTGCAGTTTTCTACATGTTCGAAATGCATTTCACGCTTAATATGAGTGTATTCCTAGTGTTGTCATTGTATCCACAACATCTAAGGTTGTCTCCTGCGGTATTTCCCTAGCTGACAGTTTTTTTTTGTTGTTGTGCTAATTCACAGCATTGAATGAACATAATGTAGTTCTGTGGTGATCGGAGGAAAGTGTCTTACATAGGGTACAATCCATTTGACCTGATCCAATCACAGAATTGGATCCCGCACCGTTTTGGTCGTGAATCCTGCATGCCGATAACCCAGCCAAAGCGGCTACTGTCACAATAAAAAATGCTTATTTAAACAGAAACAATAATATACATTAGAAATCTCTCCAACTCTGCTGAACTGGAACATTTACAAGGCCATAGATGTAGGTATCCTAGCGGGATTAATTACAGCCAGATTAAATCGCCTGGAGAAACATGACACGTCAGTTATCCTCGTCCATTTATGGCACGCCAAATTGTTCACAATTAATGAGCTGGAGGGATCGTAATCTTTTTATTACTATACCGTTACACTTTTAGACTATCCTTTGATTATATAGAAAGAGTATGACAAATAATGCTGGAGACTGAAAGGTAACTAATTTCCGCAACTGCATTTTAATTGCAAGTTGTTGTATTTTTCATGCAGTAATTAAAGTTTTTCTTTTTCCTCTAAGGCTTTCGCTTAGACTTTGATTATTCTAAATTTTTATTGTGCATGCTCTCGGATGTGTCTTGTTCATCTCTCGATGTGACCTAATTTTGTCATTTGGGTTGGAAGAAAATTCTTTTATATTACAGCAAGTCCTTACAAATGTGACAAATTGTTAAACCAACTTCTTACAAATGTGTAGGGGCCACGAGTGACCGAGTGGTCTAAAGCGCTCTCCGTTACGGATCACTGCCATCTTACCTCTGTCTGTGTGGGTTCGAGTCTTCGGGTTTGGCCAATGTGGGTACGTGAGAAAGCTTGCCAGTAGCTTTTAGTGGGTCGGTGGTTCTTTCCGGGGTTTTCCTGGGTTCTTCCTCCACCATTTATACTGGCCGCCATGTATAGCCTATCTTGTGCTGAAAAATGGTGTTAAACCCTACAACAACAACAACAACAAAAATCTTACGAATGTACCAATATTTTGCATCCAAATTTGTACAACATCATTATAATCCAAACATAATTGTACTAAGCTGAATGAAATTCTAGTAGTTGTATACTTTTAAGGTGACTTTGTTCATTAGGAAAAGAGCTAAAATGTGCACAGATATAATTATTTGAGGAATTTCTAGTATACTAAATACATCATTCAGAAAAAAAAAATGCAGTTAAGTATAATTTTTTTTTCCTCCAAAGAAACAAGGATAATGCCGTTTCGTATTTCTCTCCCAAATGTTTTCAGAAAAGACAAAGTATGGAACAACAGGGATACCATCAGCAGACCTATGCTGCTTGTACACATCAATTAAATTCATTTAGTAAAATTTAAAAAATTTAGTGTAGGAAATGCTGTGAACTAAAATATCCTAATAATTTCTATAAGTATTCTCGGGAAATGTTAGATGATGAATTGAAACAGTAATTTAATTAGACAGATATACTCAGGGACGAATTAGAATATGCAACCCCCCCCCAAAAAAAAAACCCAATTGGAACCCCTTCTGTCTAACGTTGTAAACATTGTTCAGAAAGCAGAAAAAACATTAAAGCATTTAAAAAAGCTATGGAATCGGCTAATGAAAGACATCCAAAAAGGATCTTACGACACACCAATCAATACATGCAAGACAACATTTCAACAAAAAGGAATAGTTTATTTCTCAATGGACTTACACGAAATAATAAAGTCAGTAAATTTTACTATGGTTCAGAGAAACCAACAAGTTTTTGATATGATATTTTTGAAGAACTTAAGTTACAGTTTCATGATAAAATGATTAATTATTCTATTCCTCTAAACAATTTGTTGTCAATTAATCCAGCTTGTCTTTACCTTCTCTAGCTCATCCTAGGACCTATGCAACTCATCCATTTCGAACGATTTGGCTTGTCATGTCCATCCAGGAAATGAACATTGTTTTTGTCTTTACCAAGCAGACTTACATGATGTTTCCTAGTCGCACTGCTTCAATCCATGAATAAGACATTGGTCACGATACACATACCCATATATCTGTTTTTGGAAAGAACGATCTATTAATACGATCTCATACGATATTTCTGTTGACTTGAGGTCCCAAAACTTGTGGTGCAGAGATTAGGAAATTTATCCCCCATAAACAACCAGACTTAAGCTTTGGTAGGTCTGTCATTTAAATCGATTTAATAGACCTTCAACAAACACCAAGACTGAAGGCACATTTTTCAAACATATGGGATATATATATATATATATATATATATATATATATATATATATATATATATCCTTTCAAGTGCACAGGATACAGCAAGGGATCACGTGTGTCAGGGATTGATTAAGATAAATGCAATAAACTGACAACAAACAGTGCAAAACTAGTTTCTATCTATAGCCTGAGCATTTTTGACACTAAATGAGTCTTTTTAAGGGCAAACACAAAACTGAGACAAGCCCAAAAATAATAATAAAAAAAGAAATAGAGAAATCGTGGCGGTTAAAAAATTTTACATGACTATTTCTACAGGAATAAAGGCCTGAATTTTTTTTTTGTTTCAACTAGTTTACTTCAACTTGATGCGGATGCTGAACAATATTTTATTTTGACCTAGAAACGGATGAGCCATCTCGTAATCTGTTAGTTTATGTAGATTTATGTAAGTGTAAATTATATCCCGGATATTTCATTGTTATATTAGTAATTACAGGCTATTAGGTGACTAATAAGCAAATTTTGAGAATTATTTAAAAGAAAATGTGCTGTCAGCAAAAAGTTGATTTTATCTGTGAGTGACCGTCTTTTCTAGTCTTCTTGGTTTAAACCGCTTGGTTTCAATGTTCTAAGGCGGCGTATCCAGTAAGATTCCTTTTCTTTTCTGGTTTCGGAACTCCGGTTGGGGTTGTGAGCAATTGCAATAAGTGTTATATCATATATATATATATATATATATATATATATATATATATATATATATATATATATATATATACACACCAAACAGAACGGAAAGTGCTATCCCTGGATTCTATAGAAGAATGTTTGATAATAGTAATCAGAATTAATATTTAATACAAATAATACTATCATACAGGTTAGAGAATTTTTAATTCGAACTCAATGGAGATTCGAACCCAGGTCAGCGGGTAAACGGCACCCATCCCCTTACCTGCACGCACCAGCCCATATTCTGTCACGACTAAGCACGCATCACCAAAAAGTGATGGCGCTGAATCGGTGTTATATGCACTCGTGCGTAGCAGACACACTCGCATGACGACCTGATAAGTAATTCTCATCCATCTATACCGTCGTTCCGGATTCCTATGAAAGAAATCAAGGTATACAGGCTTAATTATATATATATATATATATATATATATATATATATATATATATATATATATATATATATATATATATATATATATATATATATATATATATATATAGTTTGTCGTGTATATAAAGAATAGAAAATATAATGCATTACATTGGATGCAGTGTTTCATTCCGAGTGTTTTTAATTTTTTTTTGCTTTGCTACACCGTTGGGTACAATGCACACTATTTCACCAGAGATTGCAGTTACTGATTCGGAAAGTAAGTTTTTGGTATTTTAGAGCCTATAACAAATTATCTCGAAATGTTCTTGAAGGAAAATAAGTCTCAAACAGATATTAACAGCATAGGTTTACTAAAGATTACACGACGGTCAGAGCACACCTCGAGAAGCATTATATTCTATACTGTGGACGATTATGCTGATATGCATCAGTATATAAAGGTTTTGAAGGCCTTGAGGAAATTGTAAACTTCGAAGAATGAGGTTGGAGAAATTATATTTTCTTGATGGGATAGTTTCAAAAGAGCAACCTAATGACTCTTTCAGAGAATATGAATTACATCACAACCATATAGAAAGAGTTAATTTGAATATTCCCATTATATAATGATCTTTTTTATCATCTAAAGTGCAGATTTGTAAGACGTTGTCTACAACGTTGACAAATTTCTATTAATGCAAAGTTTTGTATGGTGATGCAATGAAGAAGGCGAAAATACATAAATAAAAAAGATTGAGAATTCCTGTTTTTGTGTATGTACTTTATGATCAACAGACTTATATTTTCTAAAGCCATTAAATGGCATTTTTAGCTGTATCTCCTATTAAAAGCACTTTTCTCAATTTATTGTTCTTACTACAAATGTCAACGCCACTACTTCTCACTGCTTCTTCCGATATGAACAGAAAACGCACGAATACCGATAATTTTGTACAAAGCTTCAGATGTCATAAATCCATATCTTTTCACACGGCCATTCAAGAGCAGAAGGGGACATTTTCAAGATGTGAGGAGCACAAAAATGTCGATATATATGTATCTACTTAAAGGTTAAAATTTCCTTTGCTTAGCTGGTGATGTCTCCTGCACGTTAACCTTTTTCCATTCCTTTTTGAGAGGAAGAACGTATGGCCGAGTGGTTTAGGGCCATAGCGCTCGAGAGCTAGGCGATAGGCGCAGTTACTGTCGACACGGGGGTATGTTTGCTGTTTGCTGCTTCGAATAAATAAAAACTTTTTAACCTGTCTGATTATATTGGTGTCAATCTGATTCTGACCATCCCACTCTTCATATATATACGGGATATGGCAATACATAAGTAGTGTCACTACGAAAAGTGTTCGGTGAGCTGCAGCTGCTGCCAATACTACTAAAAGTAATTTTCCAAGACTTTATGCTACTAAATTCCAGGCACAGTAAACATGTCGCCACAGATGCTTCTCGACACATTTTCTCCACTGTGATTTATCTTTCTATGACACGCGAAAGCTACCACTGAATACTACTAAATTTCTTCTTCAAACTTCCTTCAAATTAATTTGGCTAGACCTCTATTGTCGTCCAAACTGATGGATACTGGTTTATAAAACTTTAATAACAGCTTCGAGACGGTAGTTGATTGATCTTTTCTGTCCAAAAGTATATTATAATCAGAAAGGATGTAATGCCATTCTTATCTTATGCAATCTGATGCTTGTTTGTCGAAGTAATTTATATCTTCTATATTCAAGAAAATCCAATGAAAGAAGTCTTGAGGAAATCAGAAGCATGCTACGTGCAAATCAACCTTCTGACAGAGAGTCCGAGAGGTCATTTCATTTCCTTTTGTCAATGCGAAAATCAATCCTCCAATCTGTCAATGCTTATGGAGGCGCAAAGCTCAATTCACCAATTAATGATACAAATTTCATCGGTGATATTGAATAAGGCAGATATTTACCATGCGAAATATCGCCAGTGATTCCCCGCGCCATAGGACTGACAGTAAGTATCTGCTTTATTCTAGATCGCATTAGCAACACTGTAAGAAGAACTTTTGATACACAGGTACAGCGTAACAACAATGCTGTTCTTTGAAACGCAATTTTCGCAAAAAAAGAACAAAACCCCCCAAACAACACGTGACAACGATGAAACAGGCAAAATTTATCAATTCTGATATGTGCGTGCTTTCCAAGCTTACTAGATCTTAATTTTTCAGATTATATCAGTATTTTAGTGGTAGGTAATATGAAAGACAGTTTTAAAGCTTTTCCAAGGTTAAGAAAAATAAATAGTGATTAAAATAAATACTTATACTAAATCATTTCCTGTGCGAGTATAGACTGAATTATCTTCATTAATGATTCAGCTTTGTTTCCAATATAACTGCACCAGCCTTACTCTTCGTCATAATTTTATGCAGAATTATAATATATATTGTTGATGTTTTTCTAATCTTTTGAAGTAAATATTCCTTTTATATCTGAATAATTTGCTTGTTCTAGTGAATGACAGATGCATTTCATTAAATTGGTGAAACTAGGTCACTTTTTCATCAGTGAGATGATTTATATTCTAATTTACTTGGAACAATCAAATTTTGTTTTTATTTTTATGCTTAAACGTTTTGGCAAGCAATATGTGTAACAGACTGAAGTAGCAAATTTCTTACCGTATCCAAGACTATAATGTCTGTTTACGGTTTATGTTCTTCTGTATTTTGTTTATATTTGCACAGAAAATATCAGTATTAATGTAATGCTCTTTCCTAATTAACGGTACAATAAAGCATACATACATACACACGCATAAATAAATTTGTTAGCACAAATATGGGATCTAAACCTATAAGTCCTGCTTGACACGTGGCCACGTTACCAGTAAACCAAGCAAGTGACAAAATAGCGTATTAATTTTCTCGGTGAAAATATTGTCAATGTCTGTTGATCACAATGAACATCTTTGAAAATCTACTAATTCACAGACTAGCATAAAAATGTTTTTACCCATGATAATGTCTATCGTTATCGTACTGTCATGACTAGAGACGCAAAATCACGTAACAAAAATATTACGTATTTATACATGTCTTTGCATTGACATATTAAGGTGATTATAAATATGAATAAATTATACCTTATTTTCGAAATACATAGTTCTTTTGGAGACAAAAGAATATTTATCTCCATTTAATACTCATAATAATTTAATATCCTGAAATAGATTAAATGTTAGTTGGAAGTCATGTTTTGTTCGAGTTTTAAAGCATATGTCGAAATTTAAATATGCGTCATACATGGAATATAATTTGGATTCCTTTATTGTTTTGATCAGCTTCATATAATTTTCACGAAACCGATTATTGTCATTAAAATCACTTCCTCATTAACCATTATTAACTACATATATTGGAAGTGCAGTGCCATCAATTCGTACATGTTAGTCCCTTCAACTTCTCTTGTCACTATTGATAAACAGTTGAAAGCTAGCAAACAGGCAAGAGTGAACCCTTATTGTTGATATGTTGATAGGGCACAAGGAATCATCATTTCGTCTTTAATCAGACACAATAACAAAGATCAAGGAGAACTATTATTTTTTGATTTTGTGTCTCGTAAAACCTTGTAATCTTTTCATGTTCTTTGTCTTCACATATCGTCTATTTGCCATAAGTTAAACGAGTCCTAGCTTCGTTTTCAGTAACACGTATTATTTCGAAGAAAACGTAATGCAGATTTCTATCGTAGCATTTGTAGTTGAACTTCCTTCCCTTGGTAAATACGTCTTTATCAACGCATTAGGGAAAAAGAGTCACATCATAGTATGGCTGACGAACTACCTTACGATACATTAGCTAGTAAGAAAAGAATGCGGTCAGCTCTTTGTGAAATACTAAATCCGGTCGCATAATTGCCTTATTGTGAAACAAGAAGACAGCTGGATATCTGGATTATTGGATTTTTGCACATTCCGGCTAACAAATGGCCTTACCGTAATTTTCTACTAAAAAAGAATGTGGTCAGTTCTTGTATAATGCAAAATCCAGTCACCCTCTTGCCGTATACTGCGACAAAGAAGGCCAATAAGTATCTGCATTATTGAATGTTCGCAACATAGACATTGAAGGAAAAGCAGGCCAAAAGTTTCTATCAAAGGAGGAAAACGACACTCTGAGATAATCAACCATGCAAAACTTATTCGGAGGGCAGAGCTGAAAATTGACATCACACGTAAATAATTTTAATTCAGTATTCAACTCGTTGCCATTTTCTGGGCGTCCATGAAAGAAACTGCATTTCTGCTACCAAGTATACTGATGCCCTCTTGTATAAAGTGCTGCATTTGTTTACTGATTAATTTATAGGCATATAGGAAAAATAGTATCAGTTTCGCATTTGTAAGCGTTTATCGTATCTCATAATCAAGCGATGCAAGTTGTCTGTTAACATTTCTACACAATAACTGAGAGGATTCGGTAATTTGAGATATCGATTCGTAAGTAAAATATGTCTCTACCGCTGCCATTGTTGCAGCTTATAAAAATTGTTTGTTGTAGTTTGTTGAATCTATGAGGAGAGCTTGTTGTCATCTGTCAGAATATCTTGCAAACCATGATAATAGTTTGTTGTAGTCTTAACATTAGTTTATTTCCACCACAAATAATGATTGATATAACCCATAAGAGTAGTTATTGTAATCTAGAAAAATAATTTGCGGAAATATGTAAGAATAGGTTTTTAATCTATAACACTAGTTTGCCGCAACTCAGAATAAGTTAGTTGTAATCAGTAACAAAGGTCTATTGTAATATATACAAATAATTTGTTGGAAGCCATAATAAAAGTTTGTTGCATAAGTGTATTATAGTTTGTCGTAATCTATAAGAATATTTTGTTGTAATATTGAGAATAGTTTGTTGCAATTTATAAGAATAGTTTTATAATCAATACGAATAGTTGCAATCTATAAAAATAGTTTGTTGCAGTCTATATTAGTTTGTTTTATTCTATAAGAATAGTTGCAATTTATATTAGTTTATTGTAGTCTATAAGAATAGTTGCAATCAATAATAATAGTTTGTTGTAATCTTTAACAATAGTTGCAATCTATAAGAATAGTTTGTAATCTGTGAGAGTAGTTGATATCTATAAGAACAGATTTTGTTATCACTAAGAATAGTTGTAATCTATAAGAATAGTTAGTTGTAATCCATAAGAATAGTTTGTTATAATCTATAAGAATAGTGGTAATCTATAAGAATAGTTTATTGCAATATATATGAATGGTTACAATCCATAATAATAGTTTGTTGTATTCTATAAGAATAGTTGTAATCTATAAGAATAGTTAGTTGTAATCCATAAGAATAGTTTATTGTAATATGTAAGAATAGTTGTACTCTATAAGAATAGTTTATTGTAATCTATAAGAATAGTTGTAATCTATAAGAATAGTTTATTGTAATCTATAAGAATAGTTTATTGTAATCTATAAGAATAGTTAGTTGTAATCTATAAGAATAGTTTATTGTAATCTATAAGAATAGTTGTAATCTATAAGAATAGTTTATTGTAATATATATGATTAGTTACAATCCATAATAATAGTTTGTTGTATTCTATAAGAATAGTTGCAATGTATAAGAATAGTTTGCTGCAATCTATAAGAATAGTTGCAACATATAAGAATAGTTTGTTGTAATCTATAAGAATAGTTGCAGCCTATAAGAAATGTTTGTTGCGATCTATAAGAATAGTTGCAATCTATAAGAATTGTTTGTTGTAATCTAGAACAATAGTTTGTTGCAACCTACAAAAATATTTTCTTGTAATCGATAGGAATAGTTTGTTGAGACCCATAAGACTTGTTTGTTGCAATTTATAAAAAATATTTTGCTGAAACCCGTAAGGATAGTGTGCTGCAGTCTATAAGAATAGCATGTTGCAGCCTGTACTAACTGCTTGTTGCTGCCTATTAAAAAGTTTCCTAGAACATGTAAAATTTTTTGTTGCGATCTATAAGAATCTTTTATTGTTTTCTACACACTAGATTGTCCTAATCTATAAGAATAGTTTGCTGTAATATATAAGAATAATTTGTTGTTATCTACACAATTGTTTGAGTGATCAATAAGGATAGTTTGTTGTACTCTACACAATAGTTTGAGTGATCTATAAGGATAGTTTGCTGTACTCTACACAATAGTCTGAGTGATCTATAAGGATAAGGATAGTTTACTGTACTCTAGACAATACTTTGAGTGATCAGTAAGAATAGTTTGTTGTACTCTACACAATAGTTTGAGTGATCTATAAGGATAGTTTGCTGTACTCTACACAATAGTCTGAGTGATCTATAAGGATAGTTTGTTGTACTCTACACAATAGTCTGAGTGATCTATAAGGATAGTTTGCTGTACTCTACACAATACTTTGAGTGATCTATAAGGATAGTTTGCTGTACTCTACACAATAGTCTGAGTGATCTATAAGGATAGTTTGTTGTACTCTACACAATAGTTTGAGTGATCTGTAAGGATAGTTTGCTGTACTCTACACATAGTCTGAGTGATCTATAAGGATAGTTTGTTGTACTCTACACAATACTTTGAGTGATCTATAAGGATAGTTTGCTGTACTCTACACAATAGTTTGAGTGATCTATAAGGATAGTTTGCTGTACTCTACACATAGTCTGAGTGATCTATAAGGATAGTTTGCTGTACTCTACACAATAGTCTGAGTGATCTATAAGGATAGTTTGTTGTACTGTACACAATAGTTTGAGTGATCTATAAGGATAGTTTGTTGTACTCTACACAATAGTCTGAGTGATCTATAAGGATAGTTTGTTGTACTCTACACAATAGTTTGAGTGATCTATAAGGATAGTTCGCTGTACTCTACACAATAGTCTGAGTGATCTATAAGGATAGTTTGTTGTACTCTACACAGTAGTCTGAGTGATCTATAAGGATAGTTTGTTGTACTCTACACAATAGTCTGAGTGATCTATAAGGATAGTTTGTTGTACTCTACACAATACTTTGAGTGATCAGTAAGGGTTGTTTGTTGTACTGTACACAATAGTTTGAGTGATCTATAAGAATAGTTTCTTGTACTCTATGCAATAGTTTGAGTGATCTATAAGGATAGTTTGCTACATCCTATAAAATTTTTTAATAAGACCAACTAATGCACATTTTGTAGCAATGTGATGGAATTACATGTGTGTAAAGTAATCCTTTTGTTCTGATAAGAAAAAAATCCTTTTTTGAAGAAGCATTGAAACTAGAAAGCACAACAAAGATGTTAAGATATATTTTTTGGAAAAAGTTATCTGGAGGTAATATATACACGGTCTCATTTTTATCAAACATTGTGACGGTATGCATGTTTGTTCACGAAATACCCTTTGATAACGTATATATGGATTAATTTTATTCTTGATTTAATAGTTTGCAAATCTCGAAGTAATGGTGATATTGAATACGTAATGACATTCTCTTCGCATTTTATAAACAAATTTCCTTTGTTTCTGGATACCAAATTAATGACTTCATATCTCTATGTATATCACTCAAGTGTAATTATACCCAAATTTATTTTGTGTTTGTAAAATCATTCAGAGTATCAAATAATAATAATAAAAAAAAAATAAACAAGATTGAAACAGACTACTGCAGCCAATATTAACATCTTGTGTAGAGGTACAGCCTTGAATGTAATATATTCTTTAATAAATTAGTGGTGCTACTGACTGCGGGGCAAGGAATATGATATTCATTATTATTATTATTATTATTATATTCAATGTTTAAACTTATAAAAATCAATATACCTGTACGACTGTGTTGAAAGAACTGATATTGTTACTGCTTCCAACAGAATCACTAGTCCTCCTTCTTTCCTGTTCGATTAAAATGTAGTAATATTAGCAGAAGTAGTACAAGCAGTGGTGGTGGCTTTAGGATGTTGATGATAGTAGGATAGTCTTCTTATATTCAATATTATTATTGGTGTTGGTGGTAGCATTTTGAATGGTGGTGGTGGTGGTGGTGGTGGTGGTATTAGCAGTCTTTCATTACTAGCAAAATGTGAAGAGAAAATTGATGATTTTATTTAGAGTCAAGCTGGTTAATTTAAGATATATAAGGTACAAAGGTTTAACCTTTCAGGAATGAAGTTGATGTTGATGATACCTGGAATACGTGGAATCAAGAGTAATACCTGTTGTTTCGGATTAGTAAACTATAAGAAAATTAGCAAGATAGCTACAATAATAATCATAGTGAAATCCATAGCGACACCACTTCATTTAGAACAAATTAGCTGTTTCTAGTCATATTGACTATCGGTGGCAGATGATGTTAAAACAGACCAGCTACATTCCAGGCTAAGCAATGCTTTCTAATCAAATGACAGTGCTGAAAGTAGTTTTGTATTCAACAATAACACAGAATTTCCACTGGAAAAAAAAGAGGACGCTAGGCTATCACATAATCTTTTTCATCCTTCCGTTAGTAGAGTTCTAAGCAACATCACCCAAATAAACAAGCATAAGCAGTAACATCAATATTAACGGTACTTACAATAACCAAACTAATAAGAAGGTGCAAACACAGCATGAGGTACTCTTGCCAATCTGTTCTCAATCAGTGCTGAAGGGCTGTGTTACCGCATAATCACACATACAGCTATACGTGCATCATTTATTCAGTAATTTCACGTAAAAGAAATCCCCAGAGAAACAAAACAAAACGCAAATCAAATAAAATAAAAAACAAATCAAACAAAAAACTATTAATATAGTAAACAAGCAAACAAACAACGGCATTAATAATAATGATAATAACAACAATAACATGTCGCGAGAACGCTGAGAGCATTGATACAAGCCTACCTTTATTTTTGGTTACTAACGTTTGTTTTTAAGTAAAATTACATGGGGATTTTATCACAGAATAAATTGTCTTTGCTTCTGGACGAAAGATCCCAAAAGTATGAACACAACCCATTATGCTGGTGGCGAAGACGTGTATAGTAACAGAAATGATTGACAAAATTGTGACCAAAGATTCAATTTTAATACTGTTTGCGGTTTTAATTCCAAGATTAAAAGGGTAAGCGAGCAAGACACTATGAACATACATACTATATAAAGAAGTATAATAGAATATGTTAAGGGCCCCAGGAAACATGAGCAAGAGAATGACTTGAATCAAATAACTAAAGGAAAATCTATGACTGTGACCTTGACTCCTAAGGTCAAAGAGTTAATTGTGTCAGATAATTAACTTCTTCCTTATATAATGAAATATGAACAGAATCCATAAAAGGAGCAAGGGTATATAAGCACATATGGAAGCAAACAAAGGAAATTCAAGGCAAATGTGGCAAGGAATGGCAAGTGTATCATAGAAAGTCTTGTCTCTGCTAGATAATGCTACCCGCTCAGATGTACAGAATCTATTGAGGGGTGCGAAGATATGGGGCATTAAAAACATGAATGAAACTCTTAAAGCAGTGTATGTAACCTTGCTTTAAAGCGAAGTGGTAAACAACTATGATGCAGAATGGATTACATTTATGAGGCATCACATCCTAGTTAAGCAGGGATAGTAAGAAATAATAATAGGGATAAGGACAAAAACCCAAATAAAAACTGGTGCCAGAACATCAAGAAAACCGTTCATCATGACACGGATGTGGAGTAAGGAAAGCGAGTGTTATGATTCTCGTCTATAATATAATTGGTTCGAGAAGAAGAAGAAGAAGAAGAAGAAGAAGAAGAAGAATGTGATGAAGGACACGATTTCTAGTTTGTGCAGGTTAAAATAGCCAGTGCTTAAGATATTTAGGATTAAAAGACAATAAAGGATGAAGATAAAGGAGACAAAAGCTGTCGGATGTGATGCCTGATGGGATACATTGCTTGCATTCTATTGAAAATTATTCGTAATTGCTTATTTTGTCATTTAATAGCATCGAGTTAGACATTTCTGTGTAGTTAAGAAACAACAGGAAATAAAACAAGGGAAAACAATGTATCATCTTGAAATATGCCACGAACAGCGTTATTAAGTTCAAACTGACCAATACGAGCCTGCAAGAGAGACATAGTCTCATCCATTATTGATGGTAAATGGTATTCCATAAATTTTCACTGTTTTCTTGACTTTACTAATTTGATTAGCTAACAAACTAAAATGGAGAAAATGTGCTAGATGCTTATTGATAAAAAGTTACATAAGATTAACTCCTGGTAAACTGGAAAGAAACCAAGAAAATCTCCAAAGTGCAATGCAAAATAAAAAAGGAAAGAAAATGTGAAATCTGCATCTTTTACTGGTATACGCATACATGCAAACTTCATAATTAAGCGATAATAAATTGGTTATGGCAGTATATAACTCTCTTAGGAAGGAGTATGTAACATCCACCAGAGGCTGGTGAAAAAGTATGTCAGGAAAATGGTCTTCAATTTACTAATTACATAAAATATGAAATATTTTTCAACAATGTGTAATGTTCAAACTATTTTGAACAGGAAGTAATTTGAGTTATAATAAGTGAAAGTGTGAACTAAAAAGTGTAAAGTGTGAATTAAGAAGTATGAAGCGTGAAATATGAAGCATAAAATGTCATTGTCACTACTGGTCCTTTTGTAGATACGCCTGGAGAATAAACAGTCGGTACACATATTTATATATAGTCCATTTAAGATTGAAGTCATTGCATATCTATGTAAGCAATTACCTTTGCCTTATTATCATCCCAATTTGAATATTGTCATAAATTGGATATAACTATCAGATGAATCACAAACCTCAGTGATCCTTAAAAGTCCTTTTAAACTTTGTCTTTTGCATAATTATAGGTGGTCTTCCATGTTATTAAATATTATTTTTGTCTGAGTGCAAATCAAAATATTGGTCCGGATCAGGTTAAATTGGTTGTCATCTCCAGTTGTGATCAGTCGAAGGATTAAATGCTGAATGAGCAATCTTGATTCTGACACATATATTTAAGCAAATAATGTCCGTGAGAAGAAATTTTTCATTATCAATGATCTTTGTGACATAATTTTAATTTTTGAACACGTGAAAATGTAAAAACCCATATGGTTACCAAGCCGAAGCAGAAGATTAGTTATTATAGTCTATATGAAACCCTAGTTCGTGCACGTGTTGTGGTATATATATGTTTAATTTAAATTTTAGCCAACATATACGACCAGTTATGGTGAATCTGCTAATTAGGACTGGTTCCCCAACATAAAGGGCGTCTATGTTTATCATTTCAAATGTAGCATTGTAGCACAACAATTGAGAAAAAGACACTGGAGTCAAACAAAGGACAGTTTAAATTGCAAAAAATCACAATAATTCCAGCAGACAGCAATTTGTATCGCAAATTATCTCAACGAATCATTGTCTAGCCAAGATGTCTTATTATCCGTTGGTAAAGATTCATAATTTTGGTCAGGGTATCATTGCCTAAGCAATCAAATAGTCGGAGGGAAGATTTGATGAAGTCTTTAATGGATATTGACCGAATTCCGAAGCTTCTGGGAAGGCAGTTCTCGACTTATCGTTGGTTAATTATAAAAATAAGACTGTTACTTTGAATATGTAATACGGTATAATGAAAAGGTTTGTTCTCTGGTAAATATTAATACGTTCTACGCTTTCAGTCTGTCTTTAATAAGTTAATAAGCATACATATTTACAGTTGTAATGTGGTCATGAGCGACTGGCTGGTTGGAAGCTTTTGATTAATCGGAGAGTGATGGTCTCGTCCGGATGATTGCAAAGTACATGTAAAATTATATTAAAGATGAGAAAAAGTGTGAGAGAAGCAAGCGTAATGCAAGATGGCGGAGTGTTAGGGGCGGTGAGAGAAGTCAGTGGGAAATAGAGGGATCTGTCCGTTCATAGTATTCATTATACAATAGACCATTATTATTGAACATCATTGGCTGTTTCATACATTATCCCCGCTATCGTTGTGTCAGCGCTATGATTGGAACTAGTTAAATTCTATGAATAGGCGAAATGAAAAGGGCGCTAGATGCCGTGTCAGATATTATTAGAGGCTGCATTTTAAAAATTATCGAATTTTTTGGAAAACAGAGGTGCCAAAACAGAGAGGTTCGAGTGAATCAGTAGGTGAAATATGCCCATAACGAGCGTGTCATTGTGAAATTGTTGCGTGGTGGCAACAATTTAACTCGGTTTTCGTGGAATAAAGGATACAGCGAGTTTGTTTTAGACAGAATTATCGTTTGGGAATAGAAACGTGAAAGCTTAAGATGATGATAAAAAGTTCATTTTCAACAGCAATAGTAGGATTTTGTATTGTGCCATCCTTGGCATTTGCGAAATACACAATCTGGTTAAAGTTAGAAAATTCAAATTTTTTGTTCTTCCAGATCAAAAGTGCAAAGTTTTACACCAAGAGTTAAATATACAGAATGGATAGTCTTAATTCACACCTCCACAGATGGATGCACGAAACTCCGCAATCAAAGGAATGTACTGAGGAGACAAGAGAACTATTACAAATATTTTTATCACGGACTGTATACGGATATAAATTAAGTATTCAAGAAGTACGTCTTGATTTGATTGTTACTGGTTGACTGACAACTGAACCAGACGGTGGAGTTGCTGGAGAGGTTGAATGGAATGATTTGATAATTATTTGAAACCTGCGCTACCATAAGAAAACGACCAGAGGAAATTAATTGCATGTGCATTGAAATAACAATAAAGGGATGTCCTCTAAAGATATATCGAGAAACATGCAGTTTGGCAAAATTGGGAGGAATGTTTTTAACAAAAAGTCAACATACAGGTGTTTCATTTTGGAATAAAGATCAAACATCTAAATCTGAATTTTTATTGATCTCGGATGAGGAAGTCAAACGAAGATTTGATTGGCTTGCGAAACAGTCCAAGGACCATAGCCAGAAAAGTATGCCCAGCAGGAATACATAATTTAGAAAAGAGCTGCTAAGAGACCAGTTTTTATATAGACTTTAGACTTTTTATGTAGACTTTAGACTTTTTTTTTATACAGACTTTAGAAGACACCAAGATGGTTTAAGACTTTAAACTAAAATGCCAAAGGTCTTAAACGACGTAATGAAGCGATCTATGGAATGTGAAGCAATGAAAACAAACGTTTAAAACAGTCAACTAGGTTAAACAATGCACTTCACATGCTGTAGCAACCGTATAGCTGCAGATGCAATTGCGACTGAAACCGAAAAGATAGAATTTATTAAATCGATGAAAGAAATATTTGAATTCATGAAGGGGGGGGGGCAAATGATGCTTGAGACCATTCAAAATGTTGCAATCTGGTTATTGAAATGTTTTCAATAGGATAGAGCGATACTAAGATTTAACACTGTGTCAGAAAAGTCCTCAAGAGACACCGTAAGAGAATAAACGTGGCAATTTCTTATTTCAGACATGAAATGATATCCATTAGTGTGGGAGGGTATTTGAGCTATAAAGCATGAATTATGTTCTTTTTCAGTGTTGCATTATACCTATGTGAGTGAGATGGTTTGAAAATAGTACACTGCTCCAGAACTCTTATGTATTTGCTACTATTATACTGTTTATTGTGTATTTTACTGGTAAAGCATCGTTTTCCTAGGCTTACCTTTTGTATAATCCTGCATTGTTAACATATTTACCAGGGGAACGTACACGCTATTATAAAATACGCCTGTCTTCTGGTTACCACGTGTAAAAATAAATCCAAGCTATTTACATCTCCACAGCAATAAATGGAATGATTTTACACGTGAAAAAGGTGCATGATGAAAAGATTGAAAACCTAGAACGATTGATTTATATCGAGTTTCAATCAAAATTCTGTTATGTCAATGACGTTCTTCGTGATGGATTTTCGAAATCGAAGACATACAGTCATTAACGTTTGTCGATTCAGAAGGAATTCTGAAATATTTTAAAACAGTTCCAGTTAGAAATAATTCACACGAAGCATTTATTTTTGCGACAAAATCCAGTTCTTAAAGACACCCAATTAGTTCCCACCAATTAAAAGTGAATCACACCTAGCCAATCATTGGTAAGATAATTTTGATGTTAGGTTCTCAGGCACAGCATCAATACTTGTACTCTCCAAGTTATTCACCTCTCCAAAGCAATAAATGGAATAATTGAAATAAAAGTCATTGTGGTTAAATCATACAATCTATGCTAAAAAGATTTCAGCTGTTCATTTATTCATTCTACATTTCACTCTCCACTGCAACAATGCACATGTTTGGGTCAAATTTCTAAATCCTGTGTCAAACGCATGCTATATCTTACAGATAGAGTCTATTTCATAAGAGATAAGAATGGTTCTTATTATCATAAACCATACGATTTGCAAATTTAGCAGTTTTAAAGTATTCGCGTTTTGTTTCTTTCGCAGTGTTACGTAGATTACATGTTAAAATATTGTTTTAGAAAAACCTGAAAAATATCTCCGGAAAAGACGGGGAATGAGAAATGCATCCTAGTGGAGAGGCACACCAATGACGCTGTGATGCATAATCCAAAATCAATTCAGTGACTGACGGTAAATGAGGCAGGATTTTGGAAAGATCATCAAAGTCTACCTAAAATTGAGGATTTTGGAAAGGTCATCAAAGTCTACTTAAAATTCAAGATTTTGGAAAGGTCATCAAAGTCTACCTAAAATTTAGTAAGCAGCGTCATCTTCACGTCCTGACTACAGAAAGTTCCAAAATTTTTAATATAATTTTAAATATATGGAAATTGTAAAATTATAAGAACATATTTTGCCCCAAATTTAGCAGAGAGCTATCTAAATGTCACTCTAATAACAGTTTTAATTTTCCACATGTCTTAGTCTGATCATCAGATAAGAGTAGCAATTGCCGTTATACAGTGCAGAATTAAGTCATCTCTTCGCTCTTGTTGGGAATTCCTACAATTTGTTTGTAATTAGAGTTCATAATTAAATTGACACTTTCAGAAATATGCGCTGCTTCATCTCTTTGTGATGCGGATGAGAGAAATAATGTGAAAGGTTTAACTGAATTATTTGCATCGTCAATAACATTAGCCATTGGAATAAAACCTGAGGTGAATTTATGCGCTTGAACACTTTCTGTGAATAACAGAAATATTAAAGCTTTGCAAAGTATTTCCCAAAAGACAGATTCTGCTTTCTTCAAAGAAAAAAATATGTGTTGGGAAGAACATTATATATATATATATATATATATATATATATATATATATATATATATATATATATATATATATATATATATATATATAAAGACAGTTCTAGAAGAAACGATTTTGCAAATATGCTAAATTTATTAAGGGGAGAGAGAAAGAGAGGTTGTAATGATTTATTTATACTTACAACTCAAGGATTTGTGAACAAGTATGTTATCCATTTATATAACAACTATTATATAGTGACCTTCAAATCAGCAATATGCATCAATATATTTGAGAATTGGACTTTTGAGAATGATTTGTCATTTTATTGTTTGGGTGCAGTATGTATCGAGTCTCATGTAATTATTATGTAAAGAATATACCGTAAACGCCGCTTGTGGTTCTTACAATTTCCTAAAATAAATTGAACGAACTCCTCCTGTTAAGTTTTTAGACCAGTACCTTTATATTCCAAACAACTGGCTAATAATCTCACGAGTTGCACTTTAGCAATTTACACCTGTTCGCCATAAAAACAGCGAAGTGCATCAAAGTAATCTTTGAAAATCTCTGACATACTGCCCATAGCTAACTTAGAACCTGAAAGTCGGTGAATCCGCGATACGTACAAATATTACGATTTCAATGTAACATATAAGTTAACATATAAATATTTATTCTTTATTTATAAAAAAAATATTTAAATAGTAAATATTCTTATTATCACTTCCTCTGTGCGAGAGAACGGCTCACTAACCTAGACAGGTACTACAAGATGGCAATGACACATATAATAGATGAAAGACACAGTAGCCAGGTATGCATAAGAAGAATGCGCTACATATAAACGATAAATAAAGATGTTGATATATGTACTGTAGCGAGATGGCATAGTACAAAGCTTGCAGAACATGATGCATTAGGAATTCAGCTCGACTCTTCGTTGATTAATTAGCTCGCACATGTAAATTACCGCAGTTTATATAGACACCGTCGTCCAATGAAAATACTGACAACTTGTATCCCTTTCTGAAGTTTTGGACACTTACCCACAGGTTAGTGTCTTGAAAATTTGAATTTGCCCGAGCCGAACTTGAACTTGTCGCGGGAGAAATGTGGTTTTTCGCTTGTATCGAGTGATTAACGGAAGACGGATATATTTCATCGACTGGGTGAAGGTACTATAGTACATGAGTTTATCAAACATGAGATGGAATATATCCTTTACTTGCTCGAAACAAGCAAATTTTCTTTTTATTTAATACTGAAACGCGTGGCCTGGATAAAGTGTATAACAGACTGAAGTGGCAGAATATAACGGTAGTGCCACCTGTTTACAGTTTATGTTATGCTGTGCTTCGTCGTCATTCGAAAAGAAAAACAGAGAAGTATCATAAGGTTCTCCACCATCACCATGCAATCCCAAGCTTTTTGCAAATCATTCAATGCGGTCATTTGATTAGGTTTTGACGACTCAGAGAGGGTGAATCAAATGACGAATACGTCCCTTGAAATGCCTAAAGCACGCGTGAAGGAAAACATCACTTACACAAAGTACAATACACATCGCATACAAGGCCTTGACAAGGAAAAGAAATTTTGCGCGGACCTTAAACAAAATATTTGTCTATTTTATGTTACACCAACACACTATTCTCCATTCAAACATACATTGAAGAAGAGTAGGTTTTTTTTTCTTTTTGGTAGGGAAAGACAAAAACAAATACATACATACACTTAAACCAAATAAACACACACAATATCACAAAACGCAAGGGCAGTAAGTTTTTATACACACAGTCTTTACAAACACAGAAGGGGAAAGGTTAATTTAAAGAGAAAGACATACACCAAACATTCAAACACACAAGGACAAGGATCTGTTTTAGTAGGGACAAAACACAAACATATGCAAAACACAAATTTTGGGCAAAATGATATGTATATTTTATAAATATGTGTGTGGCCCTGAAACCGACCTTTTGTCTCTTACACTACTCTTCCTTAGTGACCACATCTATCAGGTCTGGCAACACAAACACATCTTCTAAGCCATTTATTCCCACTCCAAGGATTAATTGATACTGGAAGGGAAAAGTGAGGATAATTAGCCTCAATTTTCCATTCCTCCCTTATGGAATGAGTGGTTCAGGCTTCAACTTTTCTTTGCTATTTAAGGAAAAAGTTATATTGTCCATTCTGTTTCTTCTCTATCAATGTTCATTTTTCTTTGTCCACTTGGGAGCCTCGAGTGGCCGAGTGGTCTAAAGCGCTGATCGTTACGGATCACTGCCATCTCACCTCTGTCTGCGTGAGTTCGAGTCCAGGCTCGGCTAACGTGGGTACGTGAGAAAGCCTGCCAGTAGCTTCTCGTGGGTCGGTGGTTCTTCCCGGGGTTTTCCAGGGTTCTTCCTCCACCATTTATACTGGCCGCCATGTATAGCCTATCTTGTGCTGAAAAATGGTGTTAAACCCTATAACAACAACAACTTTGTCCACTTTTTCTCCAGCAAAGTGAGCATTAACTTTTTAT
Organism: Megalonaias nervosa; assembly: GCA_016617855.1. Taxonomy (NCBI): domain Eukaryota; kingdom Metazoa; phylum Mollusca; class Bivalvia; order Unionida; family Unionidae; genus Megalonaias; species Megalonaias nervosa. The sequence continues at coordinate 10,879 of JAECUM010006411.1, read as the reverse complement.
TTCTTTTGAATCTACCGTCGTTAACAGTCCACGTTTCTTTGGGGCAGTAGGGAACGTTCCAAACAATCAAACACTGTCACTTCGTTGCTAGTGGTTACTGGTTCTTGGTTTCGGATTCTCGGAGGTGAAAAAAATGGATTCAAACTTTTTCAATTCTTTTGGAGAGTATGGTTTAGAAATTCGGTGTTTTGTCAGTTTGCCGTAGGAGACGGTGACAACCACTTTGTTTCAACACCAGATTAACTCTGAGCTCGTTTTAGAAATCAAAAGCACGACCCAAGCGAGTTAGGAAAAAGACATCGATGAAACAAAACAAATATTGTAATCACGACTGTACGTTGCCAAATGAGAAACATCTTTTAAATCGGTTTCCCATTGATGATCGTTACCCTCCACTTTGGTTTGTCTTCTGTAAACGTTTCATCGAATGAGTTGTGTAACCTGTGCGACACTTGTTCTGTAACCATCGTCACACCTCGGGTAAAGGTGCGCATTTAAGTTTTGTTTTGGCAGCGTGATATAATGTTTGAATTCATCCGTAACCCGCAGGATGGGCAGGATTGCAATAAATGCTAGCGAAAAGGTTCTCCGTCAGGGCTCTCTTCAATAAATTACCCACTGTTCATCGATGTTACTCTTCGTTTCTTGGGGTTTATAGACTGCTTGGCGTATCCGACGAGCCACATGAGTAGGAAACGAGGGTGCTGGTTGTAAATGGGTCATTTTACCTTGCTTTCTTTTTTCACTCCTGGCTTTCCTTTTTTCTTTTGCAGTTCTGCCGAAGATGGTGTCGACATCATCTTTTGACCCAAACTTTTATTTCTTCTCTTGGAAGAGTTGTGGAGGGGTCAACAAAGAAGCATATGTCATCGCAGTTGGGGTAGGAGCCGACAGGGTTTGGAACACTTCTATCGTGTTCTCTTCTTCATCTTGCATCCGTGTGGCTGCATCTGTCTTGCTCACTTGGGACAGTTGGCTTTTCATCATCGCCTTGAAATCTTTTAGAGTCGATTTAATTATTTCGTCTAGCGCTTTCTGGTGAAAGAGTTGAAGACTTTGCAAGACTTGTCCGTGTCGTTGCGATTTTTCCGTTTCTGACAAACAGCGCAATCCATAAACGGTTGTAATTCTTGTTGTAACTGTGCCATTTCGGTGAGATTTGGATTCGGAGGAAAATGGGGTGCTAGTTGCTCGTAAGTAAGTGTTACCCATATGTAATTTAATTACTTGTGTGTTAGTTTTAAAATTCTTTTATTTTATTTTTATTTAATTACATGTTATTGTAATGATAACTTTATTCACTGGATTTGACATTTTTTTCTGGAAAATTCAGTTCAGTTCGTTTTGACCTGATAAACAGTCAGTAGTTTGAAACTTTGTATCTTTTGGTGACCTAGATTTCAGAGCCAGTTTCAGTTCTGTAGTAAACAACTTTTAAAAATTTTTTTTATTATTGAATCTTATAGTAAGATTCGTTCAGTACGAGCGAATTCGTCCATGGCGGACGTGACAGCTGGCATATAATGTTACTACTTTGCTTGAAAGGAAGTGATCACGTGACCTATCAGATGATCCGTTTCGCGTTTTAGTTAGGGTCAGAATTGACGTTTCATAGTGATTTTTGGTCAGTCGTAATTCATACCTTCGGGCTCAAAGGTATTTATGTTGTTGCCAGTTTGAATTGAATTTTTTTTATTTAAAATAATTTATTTACCCTGGAAAATACTTGTGCTCATCAGAATTCTTGGACAGCTGTTCCTCTGAGAGAGACACAAAGTGTCGTCCGTGTGGAATCACGTGTACGCATATAAAACGTGAGCATTAATTTGTATGATGTGGCGGGACGTCGACTTCCGTCATTCTTTCCCCAGCATCCTCGAATAGGCCGCACCTTTTTATCCAAGATTATGACGGTGAGGGTATTGTCCGTTGATGTCCTGTTGGCTGATCTACAGAACCAAATCCATGTTTTGGTCTCCATCCATGAAGCTCAATATCTGGCTGTATGCACGAGCCACGTCTTTGGTCGCGTTGTCCTGAAGTATGTATACGTTGCCTACTGATTGCCTTTGATAGGAAGGTTTACTTCCGTGATGCCAAGCAAGTCAAAAGCCACTGTGTTATGCAGCTAGTTATTTTTCTTTCGAGGCCGCTGTCCTATTTGGCACTGATGCTACCTTAGAATGTGCATGGATGATAGATCGAGAGATGTCACCCAGCTCGTCGCTTTAATGCGCTTGATACGTCTGTCGTCGAGAACCCACCATACATACCCAGACCGCACACCTTTGTACGTTCATGAATAATGCACTTAATAATCATTTCTAATACAATATCCGAGGGCTGGGAGGTCGCTGATTTAGAAGGGGATTGTTAGCGTCCACTTTCGGAGGTTCAGTAGGTATCTGTCCTGATCAGTTAGTGTAAAGTCCAGGCAGTTTATGTTGTGCAATTGGGATACCAGGTTAATGGGCAGCGGCGGCGATAAGATCGGGATCTCACCTGGATTTGGGTGATGATGTTTGAATCTAGTAGTAGGCGCTCGCAAGTGAGTTATGTAATGATGGACGTTAGCTGCAGGATGCTTCTAGCTCCGAGACCATCTAGGTGGTGCTCTGTGCGGTATGTTGCTGGATGATTCAAAAAGGTAGTACGATAAGTTTTCGTTGATACTATGGGAGTGCCTCCATGTGACCGCTTTGGTACGAGTCATAGACATCATCAAACTCCTCTCTAATTAAATATCGGCTACGTAAAGGGTCAAGCCACAGCTTCGAGTTGAAACGGTGCCAATGCTACCTCCACCGATCGGGTTACAGGAGTACACGGAGCAAAGCTCTCTCAGCAGGTCGGGGAAGTTTTATCCTTACTTGCATGACGTTATCGAGGAATGGGGTGCGCGGCAATATGCTCCTGGAGAGGTATAATTTGTCTAAGGCCCTGTTTGTTTTCGTGGACGGCAGTTTATAATGTAAATCTAATAAGTACTGTTGCACTGTTGTTAGCGGAATACTGGTCCTGGCCAGCGACTGCCGTGCACTCTTGTGGGCCTGCGTCATGTGCGACACAAATTGCTCACGTTTGTGGAGGGGACCCAAGGTAGACAACCACTGTAGCGGTAAGGCTTTCGGGTTATCAGGAAAAATACATATCCCTGGAAAAAGCACCTGCCGCGCTATACCTATTACGGGTCAGAGACTGGCTGTATATCTTTGACCCCGCCAGGAATCAGGTCGGGTGAAGTGCCTATTAACCGTGCAACGCAGATACATGATGCTGCCGGCTCTCTATTTTCGCAACAACGTCATGCAGTAGCGAAACAAGTCGGACATGTACCTAATACACGATCCAAAGGCCATTCATGAGCCTGCCGTAGGCGAACGGCTTGGTCGCATCCTCGTTACGGTTGGGGTGAACTCCAAGTTTACGATTGGTGGATGCTTTGTCATCTAAGGATGGGTCCAACTGGTTGATGCAATGGAGGACTGTCTTTTGTCCATCTGAAAAGCTATTAGCCTCTGCAAGACTTCCACCAGAACCAGGACCAGTGTATTGTGGGGCGCTTTAAACAATCAATCGGCCGTCGACTGCTGCGACACCAATACGACTAGAAAATGATGCTTTCTTAGAAAGGAGTGACTGCTCACTTAGTGTAGTGAATTTGGCGACTTCTGGCCGTACTATGTGCCTTGAACGGAAAGATGACCAAGCTTATTGACATAAGACTGGTTGATAACATCCTAGCCCTGCCTGCGACACTTGCCGCGAGTTTGTGAGAGCCGTCACGCAGTCCCTAATTGTTGTGCCCCTAGTGCTTGACTTGCAAGCGCTTGGCTAGCTGGAGGATGATGGGAGACCTTCATATACATTATCGATGAGTCCCCCGATGTGGTGGGTGATCGATCACATCATCGTGGATTCGAGTTTGACGATCTGCAGTTCGTGTTAGATAAACAACTACCTCCCAAAGGTATTCTCACCCAGAGAGAACTTCGTTGAGTCAAAATGGAGGTCTCACGGTATTCGCCTCATTTTCCGATTAACTGTTTAACGAGATTCGGTCACTGCGGAATTTCGGGGTTCATGCGGAATATGTGTCTTGGACTTATACAACGCCTCAGCTTGCACTCTTGAGCCTCCTGCTAGAGCAAATCAAAGCGTATTCTCTGTCTCTGATTTTATGTAGTCATGATAAAGACAAAGTTTTAAACTGCTTAAAGTAATCCTTGTCCTAACCGTTATTGGGCTTAGCCGGCAGGTCTGTGTTCTTCAGGATATATATGGTGCCATCCATGGGCTCTGGTCAGACACTTCGTGACCCTCATACTGGTGAAGAGCTGGCGTCTTCATCTAAGAATGAAAGTATAGCTCTTTTTTATCAGTAGATTTGACACCAGCTTCATATTTCCGGTGGAACTATCTCACCGCTTCTTTACTAGACCGTGTCTGCAGAAAGATATCTAATCATATGGGATAATCATAGACTCAGGGAAAGTCACTATGAGCGTCGTGCAGCTCTTCCTATTGTTACAAATCCACCTCGTGAAAGCATTCCTTAGGAGCATATGGGGCTATGCTACTTAAATCAGTCTTTTTGAGGTCGATCTAATGGAGGCAGTCCGTGGGTGGGTACGGCTTCATGGCCAAGCCATATAGGTTTTTGATGTAATAGCAGACCATCCAGATGGTAGATTTAAGGGTCGTAGTCCGGGGACATGGGATTATTGTCCTTTTTTCTTTTTGAATACTGACCATGGAAATACTGCTTCGAAGGCCTCGCTCGATAAAGGGTGCAAGTCAGTGTCTGTTATCGGCTCGATCATGTGCTTTTAGGTAGATCATCCCAGTTCAATCTGGGAATGCTAAAGTAGTGTAAATGGTCTATTCCATACGTCTTCATATAGGTTATTCGAAAGACTTCAAAACTATCAGCAAATGGGGGGGGGGGGGCAAATATGTTATTGTAAATGTCGTGATTGTCTCCCATCGTCATGCAGCCAAAAGTATTCCATACTTTCTGAAGTCCTCCAAGGATATACCTATGGGTTAAATGCTGATGTAAAATGTTTCCATGGGGTTATCAGCGCCTCGTCAATCGCCCCCACCCATCCATATATTTGTACGGATGGATACCTGTGGCGGTCAAAAGAGGTACATCGTGTGCGGTATTTTGTGTACGGGGAAGCTCATCAACAAGTTTGGATAATTTGTAGGTTAGGTTGCAGGGTAAGAATTGATTGATGTCTATAAATTGGAGTTGGAGCAGGGAAATTAGGTCATATATTTCTTACGAATCGCATTGATGTTGGCCGTTGATGGCATTCCGATCTTAGTCATCAGCAGGTTGTGAAAGGCGACGGGGGCTTATTTTCTGGGACTAGTCGTATCTGACGTCCACAGATTGGATTGTCCTCTTCTTTATTTACTGACATGTTAAGGGCCTCATCACCAAATATAACGTATCGTATGGCTATACGATGAAAGAGATGCTTAACATAAACCTTGTTCTTTCTAGGTTCTGGTAGTAAGGTCCGCTGTGGCTTTGAACCTATGCCCTGACAGTGTTCAACATGGCTGTCCAAAAGGTGAAGGCTGGAGAATGCGTGATGCCATCAGCAGCAGAGATGCTGTATATCTTTATTTGATAACTGCTATACGCCATTAGAGAAAGTTCTTTGATCCAGCTATAGTGTTGCTTGTCTTCGTCTGACAATAGCAGCCCTGTCGTCTAGCCGCTTTGGATAGTCTCGAGGCCTGTGTGGGTGGCTGCCTTGGAGCCGGTGCTGGCTTTTGTCGGGAAGCTGCTGAGGTTGACTGACCTTCTGGGTGGCCAGTATTGCCTCCAGCATATAATCTTATTCACTCTTAATGATCTGCCCCTCTTTGAGATAGGCGTTTATACGCTCTATACTAGCCATGGTGAGCGCTATCTTGTACGATGACTGGGGTCAGCCCTGACTGGCAAACCAGGTGTGATGTCATGTATGTTATGGTACCTCGCCTTTCCTTGAATATGATATTATGGTCGCCACTGGTTAGGCGGATTATGCTCTTAATCCAGCGCTGCTTTAATAGAGACGTTTAATGAGTTTGCGTGATCCGGATTTAGGATGATCTATACTATGCAGCTCGCTGAGGACCTTCCTAAATTGTCGCCTGGCGTTAAGTTAGAATCATCTCAGCTTGTCTGCCTGGTGGCCATATCTACAGCGGCTGCTAATGCAGTGAGTGGCATGGTGCCGGAAGGAATTTCCAAAAGGACGAGAATGGATCCCGTCTGTTGGTGATAGGAGCCCACCTCTGCTAAACTATCATGACCACCAGAGTTCTGCAGAAAGGTTATTTGTTAGATCATCCTTTTAGCGTGAAAGATTATGCAGCAGATAATCCATAAATAATTTATAAATTGTCTTTGCGATCCATCCGGTAAGAATCAAGTTTGTATTTCTTTTAACATAGCCAAATGAAAAATTTCAACTCTTACCTTCAGCTCTAAAAAGTCCCAGAGATTCTTGCAGCATAACGGTCTTCTTATATTATACATGTCTTAAAGTAATGGAAAACCAAAGCGTAACATTTAAGTGTGTGAAACCTAACACGTTGCGGGAGAATTTGAGTGGACTGTTTGCACAGACAGTTAGTGTCTCGAAATATTTCCGGCTTTGGATATGTACAAAATGTTCTTGATATGCATTCTATAAAGAGTACTTATCTTAAAATAATTTGGAAATCATCAAATCGTTGTACTCTCTGAAGGTATTATTGTTCTGTATTGAATGCCGTGAACAATTATGCATTTAATTCTATATCGGATTAATTTTTACACACAAATATCCATCCTGCTGCCACGAATGTCAGGCAGACAAAAAAAGAATCAATGCTTTTTCAGTATTGTGCTGTTAAGAGTCCCTGCCCTTCAAACAGTTAAGTGAAAAGCTCAAGCTTTGTCAAAGTCAACAAATATATTATTCCCCTATAATACAAAGTGAAATTAAAGAAAGAACTTACGGTATTAAATCCCAAAATAATCCTGGAATTACTGACACAAGTCCTCATAATTTAAGGTCCTGAATAAACTTTAGTAGAAATCCAAATTAAGTCCAACGCTGAAGGTGTTGATCTGCATTTGGCGGCCTGTACTGTGTTATTGTACCAACATTATTTTGCTGAAATGCAGTAATATAATTCCAAGTTTGAATTCACTATAAATACCAGTGAATGTCTCTGTCCAAGAATAATACGTTTTAATGAGCACTCTGTATTTCCATAGAAAATTCACTTGAATTGAACAATTTGAATAAATCAATTCCAGCCCAAACGAATTACTTGATACATCAATAATACAAACTGATTCGGCGAGATCATAAGTACGAATGAATAGTCTTTCCAGTGACAAGATTATTTAGTCCTCTTCATGACCTCATGTCATAATTAACATTTTCTAAAAATCAAAATACCTAATGGAAAATAACCTTCTAGGATATTCTTAATGTTTACAAAATAAAGTGTTAGTTATTATTAGCAAGCATGTTACTAAAATTATGATATATAACCTGGACAATGTCAGGTACACAAGGTAAATTATAGGTGAATAACAATAACATAGAACCAGACACAAATAAACATATGAACTTCAATTAATAATAATTCTGATATTAATCCCATGCACATAAAATATTTAAGATCTGTATTAGTTGTTTACAGAAGAAAATAATAAAAGCCCAATAATTCAGAATAAGTAGAAAATAAACTTGACTTTGGACAAGGTTAAGTGTACCATACAATGTTACATTACAATAGCATATTATCAAATACAAAAAATAAAAAACTAACTAAAAACTAATGCAAATTAAATATACATAACAGTGCATTCTATGTTATATAAAAAAATGTTAAACATTTACATTTAAATAGAAAGGAGATTTATCCCAACTTTGAAAACAACAAATAAAGTATTTACGAATAATACAAATAATAAATTAACCAAAGTGTATATCAGTTCAATCCGATTGTTTCATTCTCAAAATGGCGGAATCTAAACTGCATACTGTTTGAAGACTGATTATTAAATGAAGGTCTGGGGTGAACTGTCGACGACAAAAGCGATCATTCGTGATATGTTAGACTGTTTTGAGTAGTAAATGTCAGTGTTTCTTGTTAAGTTGAAAAGGTTTCATGATCTATGCCTGACACGTATTGTAACTAAACAATGAAACTGCCAACACATAAAGTATTGACCATTGTAGATAATGCAATCTGCAGACAACGTCTTCTTGACCAGATTTTTAACGGCAAATCGATCCTGTGTCTGAAAATGTGTTGCACGTCACTTTTGCCACTGTCATTTTCCTCAAGCCGGATTTGCATTATCATGCAAATGTGAATGTCTGGCGACTAAATTTCACGGGCTTTCCCTTCAGACTTAGCGGCTTCTCTTGCTTATGTCAGAGCAGAAATCTAGTGACTGCGAGATGAATGAGCGTCGTTGACATTTTGAAGCAGCAACGGCATATTTTAAAGACAAAGTTTTCAAACTAATGATTCAATTGTAGGCTACTATATTATATTCCACATGAACGTGTTCATAATGAAAAACCTAATCAGTAATTGTGCATAATGGTATTATCACACAAAAAGAAAATATTTTATATGTAATCTGTTATGTCGAAAGACAAAACTGAATTTCCTAGTTAAAGTATTTGATCATGACTAAAGCCTGATAGCTTTTCAAAAGACCTCCACTGAACATACTGATGACGCGATATTTTAGCAGCAAATGTCATATGCTGTCACACAACATTCAGCAGATAACAGCAAGTTTGCTAATAGAACTTATTTTTGCAGTCTAATTGCTTAAAAATGTCTTTGTTTTGATTCATAGAATAATTAAAGATGCTGCAACTATAAGGAACCCTCCCCCCCAACACAACCGAAAATTGAACAAATTGTGTCCCTTCTTTACTGCTGATTTTGCAAATTCTTATGTGTATTACGTCTGGTAGATTTCTTTTTATTTATTTGTTTGAAGTTTAAAAAATATAAATATTCAATTCTAAGTTTCCAAAAATACATATTGATGCTAAAATGATCTTGTTTTGAACTCGAAAGAACAGCAAAAATATTCAAAAGCTATATGTAATGTTTAGAAAGGTATAGTAGCAACCCATACTGTGTTCATGCATGATTTTAATTTGGTTCGTTTTCTTATTGTAATATAATGTCCATGTATATACCATGTCAGCTGAGTCAAATGAATTATCTCTTCAGCGTTTGTTTATTTTTGGTACAATTAATGTAAACTCTTGTTCTATTTACATGTATGATCAGGTAAACGTCGAATATATCTAGAAACGCAAATGTTGTTCATAAATAAATAGGTACAACAATATACGAATTCTTCTGCTTATTGTACGTAATGAAACGGCCCTTTTGATGGTGTCTCATGGATTTTTTATTGGAAAAGGTATCGCAAAATGTGAACTTCCTATTGAATTAGTCTGAGGGTGATAAGTGATTACAGTTCTCTTACAGTCTTAGATACTTTTCTCATTTAAGAGGCCAAGTTGCTTTATGCTAATGGCTCATAAAGTTCTATCATACAAAATGAATATTTTATACTGGAGATGTGTTTATGGTCCTGAACGTATTCTCAATATTGGCATCTGAAAGCGATTGTCATATTCCACTGTATGAAGACAGGGGTCAGAAACTCCCTTCAATCTAAGTATTTCCAACTCCATGCAAAGTGAGTTTGATCTCCAAATCAAGTATGATACAACTACCTTCGCTGAACTGCATCACTTGTATTTGTTATGAGCAACTCTGTGACCATCCATAGGTCTATGTTTATCTGGAAAAAATTAGTTACGGTTGTTTTATAGTATCCAACTAATATGTGTAGTTTTCATGAACCGACACGTCGTTTTTTTACCATGATAAATTAGATAACATGCAGATGATTAAAACATTAAGTGCTTATAGTTATCGTTCCTTGTTTGGTCACTGGAACATTAAAAGCAGCTGGTGGAATACTGATTCCAGTATGTTAATGACACGCTAAATGTGTTCAGGATATTTTGAATTTCTTTAGCAAGGGAATAGGTCTCCTCATTTAGGTGTTTGTACATAGCTATGGAGCTCACAAACTTAACCTTTATCAACGGGGGCTATTTCTTACCAAGGAGGTCCTTCAAATACAAGGACGAAGACAACGTGACCGTAACAAGCAATTTAGATAGTAATGGTATATGGAGTGCCAAATCAATAATGGCAGACACAATTTTCAAAAGTATTATGAAAATGGAAATGAATACTAGTGTGTATGACTTCTTGCATATAGCCGAATGGTTCCTTTACCTGCATTGACTCATAGCTTCGTTTAATGGGCATGATGGTATAATGGCATTTATCAAAGACGAACATCCTTAAAAAACAAAAATATGAATAGTCATTAAAATGGAATGTAACACGTGTATGTAATATACAATACTATAAACTAATGAAAATTATGTTAATTTTTTAATTGTGTCAAATCTGTTCGGTTCCTTTTTTTTCAAAACACTCATCACACGTATTTTTTGTTCCAATTTCTCCTTGCAAATGGAAATATATTTGAGCGAATAACCACTTTAAAAGCTTTCTATGAGAATTATTTATTGTTTTGTAGAAATACCATTGAACGCTATTCCAGTTTTAGCAGAGAACGAGTGGGAAAAGCCAGCCGCTAATCTAAATATTCTGTTAGTAAAGGAGAAGATAAATATCGGTACGGGCTAATATGTGAATGGAAATAACCACTATTGATTTCTGCTTCAAGACAAAATTGGAATATGGTCGTTAAACATTGAAGACATTTCCATTACTTCCACCCGCCCCCCCC
>JAECUM010006410.1:0-126385 GCA_016617855.1 Megalonaias nervosa | reverse complement strand
TGCCAGGCTGTAAGAAAACTCTTCATGCCAGGCTGTAAGAAAACATTTCATGCCAGGCTGTAAGAAAACTTTTTCTGCCAGGTGTAAGAAAACACTTCATGCCAGACTGTAAGAAAACACTTCATGCAAGGCTGTAAGAAAACACTTCATGCCAGGCTGTAAGGAAACACTTCATGCCAGGCTGTAAGGAAACACTTCATGCCAGGATGTAATAAACCTTTTCATGCAAGGCTGTAAGAAAACAGTTCATGCCAGGCTGTCAGAAAACATTTCATGCAAGGCTGTAAGAAAACACTTTGTGCCAGGCTGTAAGAAAACTCTTCATGCCAGGCTGTAAGAAAACACTTCATGCCAGGCTGTAAGAAAACTCTTCATGCCAGGCTGTAAGAAAACATTTCATGCCAGGCTGTAAGAAAACTTTTCCTGCTGGGTGTAAGAAAACACTTCATGCCAGGCTGTAAGAAAACTCTTCATGTCAGGCTGTAAGAAAACTCTTCATGCCAGGATGTAAGAAAACACTTCATGCCAGGCTGTAAGAAAACACTTCACGCCAGGATGTAATAGACCTTTTCATGCAAGGCTGTAAGAAAACAGTTCATGCCAGGCTGTCAGAAAACATTTTATGCAAGGCTGTAAGAAAACTCTTTGTGCCAGGCTGTAAGAAAACTCTTCATGCCAGGCTGTAAGAAAACTCTTCATGCCAGGCTGTAAGAAAACATTTCATGCCAGGCTGTAAGGAAACACTTCATGCCTGGATGTAATAAACCTTTTCATGCAAGGCTGTAAGAAAACAGTTCATGCCAGGCTGTCAGAAAACATTTTATGCAAGGCTGTAAGAAAACACTTTGTGCCAGGCTGTCAGAAAAACTCTTCATGCCAGGCTGTAAGAAAGCTCTTCATGCCAGGCTGTAAGAAAACTCTTCATGCCAGGGTGTAAGAAAACACTTCATGCCAGGCTGTAAGGAAACACTTCATGCCAGGCTATAAGAAAACTCTTTGTGCCAGGCTGTAAGAAAACTTTTCATGCCAGGGTGTAAGAAAACACTTCATGCCAGGGTGTAAGAAAACTCTTCATGCCATGGTGTAAGAAAACACTTCATGCCAGGCTGTAATGTAAGAAAACACTTCATGCCAGGCTGTAAGAAAACACTTCATGCCAGGCTGTAAGAAAACTCTTCATGCCAGGCTGTAAGAAACCTTTTCATGCCAGGGTGTAAGAAAACACTTTGTGCCAGGCTGTAAGAAAACACTTCATGCCAGGCTGTAAGAAAACACTTCATGCCAGGCTGTAATGTAAGAAAACACTTCATGCCAGGGTGTAAGAAAACACTTCATGCCAGGCTGTAAGAAAACACTTCATGCCAGGGTGTAAGAAAACTCTTCATGCCAGGCTGTAAGAAAACTCTTCATGCCAGGCTGTGAGAAAACACTTCATGCCAGGCTGTAAGGAAACACTTCATGCCAGGATGTAACAAACCTTTTCATGCAAGGCTGTAAGAAAACAGTTCATGCCAGGCTGTCAGAAAACATTTTATGCAAGGCTGTAAGAAAACACTTTGTGCCAGGCTGTAAGAAAACTCTTCATGCCAGGCTGTAAGAAAACACTTCATGCCAGGCTGTAAGGAAACACTTCATGCCAGGATGTAATAAACCTTTTCATGCAAGGCTGTAAGAAAACAGTTCATGCCAGGCTGTCAGAAAACATTTTATGCAAGGCTGTAAGAAAACACTTTGTGCCAGGCTGTAAGAAAACTTTTCATGCCAGGCTGTAAGAAAACACTTCATGCCAGGCTGTGAGAAAACACTTCATGCCAGGCTGTAAGAAAACACTTCATGCCAGGGTGTAATGTAAGAAAACACTTCATGCCAGGGTGTAAGAAAACACTTCATGCCAGGCTGTAAGAAAACACTTCATGCCAGGCTGTGAGAAAACTCTTCATGCCAGGCTGTAAGAAAACTCTTCATGCCAGGCTGTAAAAAAAACTCTTCATGCCAGGCTGTAAGAAAACTCTTCATGTCAGGCTGTAAGAAAACACTTCATGCCAGGCTGTAAGAAACCTTTTCATGCCAGGGTGTAAGAAAACACTTTGTGCCTGGCTGTAAGAAAACACTTCATGCCAGGATGTACGAACACTCTTCATGCCAGGCTATAAGGAAACTCTTCATGCCAGTATGTTATGCACTAAATTCTTTTGAAGTATTGTTTAGGAAGATTTCATTAACAATTTTCCACATATCTGATGTTTTCAGACCTTTAGATCTTTAATATCAGTATTTCTCTGTCATTAATTTCTTGTGCAGGGTGCAGCTGGGGTGGGGCATGTGCCTGCTGACATTCAGTTTGACTCTGTCCTTGTTATTTCTTGTTGTAATTTTACTAAAACATTATTGCCTGCCATATTGAATGCAGTTAATAATGGAATAATACTGAGAACACGTATTTTGCATAATATACGAATTTTCTGCCCAACTTACTGTACTTTAACCAGATCAAAATGTCAAGAATAATACTGGTTCCCTGGAGGCTCCAGGTAATGTTATTTTAAATAATCTCAAAGTGATGAAAAAAAACCTTGCAAAATATTGATAATTAAGTTCCTTTATTAATAATAAACATATAATAACTGTCCTTTCTGTGACTTGGGTGGTCAAGTGGTCTGAGGTGCTCACCTTTACAGATCACTAGCACTTCACACATCAGTCTCCATGGTTCGATTCTTGGCTCAGCCAATATGGGCAAGTTAGAAAGCTTGCTAGTAGCTTCCCTTGGGTTGGTGATTCTTCCTGTGGGTTTTCTGGGTTCCTCCTCCATTAAAATTACTGTTCAATATGCATAGCCTATCATGTACTGAAAACTGGCACTAAATCGCACAAAAGCAAACCAAACTGGCCTTTCAAGGTCAAAAGGTCACAAGAGTTACAAACAGAAAGTCTTTAATTACTAGAAATACAATCTATTCTTAGTAACAGACAATAGAGACCATGACAAACTGCGACAAAATTAATACAAGCCAAAAATGTAATAGTCAATGAAACTAGAGAAACAGGTATGGGTAACAGGTTATTGATAGGAAAATACTGCATCTTCCAAGATATATGTATATCCAATAATTCATGTATGTATGTGTGCATATATGCATCCATGTATAGGGCTTAATGTGTGAGAGTGTATAGCGATGTCTAGCACTGGGGTATCATGCCACAGACATGTGTCATCATGCCACACCTAGTCACATTATCCTGACACCAGGCCTACCAGTCCTCATAATAACCTCTTAATTCTGAGCACCAAGCGAGGCAGATATTGGCACCATTTTATAAGTCTTTGATATGACTAGGCCGGGGTTCGATCCCGCGACCCAAGGCAGATGCTCTAATCACTTAGGCCATCGGAGTGGTTATGTATGTATGTATGTATGTATGTACAGGGTTTAACATCACATTGGCATGATCCTGGCTATATAGTGCCACTTAAAAGTTAAGTTCTTAAAATGAAAATGTAAAAATGTTAACAAACCTTAAGAACAATAAACTCCTGCAAATAAAAGTAAACCTGACGTACTATTAGCAAAAAAAATGTAAAAATACTAAAATTTCTTTAAAAGGTGCATGAAGTAAAAGACTCAAAAAATTCTCCAAATGTCTTCTAAGAATAACATAGTAAATCATGATGAGCTATTATCCAATAAACTGTGTTTCACTTTCACACAACACTGCATGACCTGGCCTTGGGCAAATGAGCAACAGAGATTGATTGTAATCATGAAATTTACTCTTAAATGTATGTAAAGATATACAGAGGAAAGGAATGACAAACAGACAGGCAAAAGCGCAAACAGACTGACATGGAATTAGCTATATGCCCCTTCCACATTTGTAGCAGGACTCTGAAATGGGTAAATTTGGTAAAGAGGTTACAGTAAATGCATCCATCAGTTCTTTAGAAGAAACAAAAATGGCAGCGGAGGTAATTACACATAGCCAGGCCATTTAGATATTGTAAAAATATATTTTTCAAGTAATTCATTGGGAAATTTGTATTTACCTTTCTTTCCAATTTCCTGGTAATTTTTATTACAAAGTATTGTTTAGGATATTTGTTTACAAAACTACAGTGTTTTTATTCAAATCTATTTTTATATTTTAACATTTAAGGCTCCGATAAAAGGAAAACTTTGCAAATAAATCAAAAGTAGAAGAAAACTGGAACATTTAGGTTAACTGACCTTCTCCCCAATCTCATTGAATGCCCTTGGCTTGGCAATTATGTTTAACTGCTCCATTATCAACAACATGTGATCTTTGTGAGCATGTAGTTCTGGATACTTCTCCTTTGTCCAGATGGCATCTGTAAAAGAAAAGGAACTGATTTTAGATAAATTGGAAAAGGTATAATAACAAATTAGTTGTGAAATATTTTTGAAAACATATTTATTTAAAAGGTGATAGATTTAATCTCACAAATTGGAATTTGCAGTTGTTGCATTTAATTACAATATGAACATAACTTTTGTTCAATAAACCATTAAACCAAATAAAAAACCCTAAAACTTCAACAACTTATATTAGAAAAATTCTAATAATAAATTAGCTGTGACATACTTTTGAAACTTTATTTATCTAAAAGCATTAAAAGCATTTATTTTCACAAATTTGGAACTGCAGTTGTCACATTAATTTCAATATTAATAAATTTTATCCTTAACAAACCATTACAACCAACAGGAAAAACACTTCAACAAAATGAATTCATTGATGTTTATATTCCTAAAATTGCTATGATACTGACAAGATTGACATAATTACTTTTCCATCACTGAGTCCTGTGAGCAGTGTGTGTATGTGTGCGATTTGGATTCTTAACGTAGCTTTAACAACTTTTCAGTCATATCACTACAATGTCTGCAGTGTGGCAGTTTAAAGTGATGTCTAGTACTGGGGAATCAAGCCACAAACATGTAGCATCATGTCCCACCAAGTCACATTATCCTGACACCAGACTGACCAGTCCTAACACTAACCTCTTAATGCTGAGCATCTAGCGTGACAGCTGTTAGTGTGATTTTTATATCTTTGGTATGACTTAGCTGGGGATCAAATCCAAAGAGTGTATGTATGTATGTGTGTATATATATATATATATATATATATATATATATATGTATATATATATATATATATAACCTTCACCTAGATTATTACCATAAACTTCTCCACAGAGAATCGGGTAATCTCACATAAATAGATGTCACTCTCAAAACATTTTATTTCAAATCTGATTTTAAAATTTAAGTTACAACTTTGATTTCATGAGCCTTTGATCAGGTAAAAATAAAGCTTATGATCATATACTGGATATCAATTGGTGGTGACCACCAGTAAAGTGACTTTGATTGCAAAAGAAGCCTACCTGCATTCTGAAAGTGATCATTTTGTTACCTTCAAAAGACCTGTTAATTTGATTGAACTCTTTGCTATTGAGATCCATGTTTAAACATTCAATTAGATTTAAAGGAATGAACATTATATTTTGGTGTACATTTTATGAGTTGCATGTCACATGTTTCTTTAAAGTGGCAGTAGCCAAATTTAAGAAGGTTAATTGTTTCCAGAGTTATTACCATTCATTCTGCTAACTAGTGCACTCTATTAGTTCTCTGGGTTTCAAATGTCTTGGCATATTTTATAGATTTGTAATTTTATTACAAAAGTCTGCTACCTAATAAACCCATTCCTACCAATCTAGGAAGGACACTCATTGCATATTTGGGTTTGTTTAAGCAATGAAATGCCATAAAGTACTGCATACTTGTTGAGATGGCAGTCTGATGAGTGTGAATACTCCTTCTGGTGCCAAATGCCAACAATGATCAGTTACTACTGAAGCTGAAATGTCTGCTCTTTATAAAAACAACTGGGTCTTGCAGATGCTCATGGGGAGAAAGGTTCACAGAAGACAGAGGTTTCAAGGCAAAGGACTTTTCAATGAGCATAAACCTGTTCTAAGCAATGATAGCAAGGTCCATCATAAGATGTATCAATTTTTCCTGTTTAAAAAAATTGGCTAGAAGGTGAGAAGATGATGATAGTGATAGTTTTTTCATGATGGTGAAAGATATCTGAAATCATGGTATAATAGCCCTCAAAACTAATGGAAAAGGTTACAAATGAATTGCACAAGTTTAGAAACATAAACATATAAGACTAGAAAATAAAATGAAAATCATAAAAGATGGTGAAATTCTGCAAGATGTACATAAAATAAAAAATAAATTTAACAAATATAAAATCCTTAAAACATATAGTCAAAATCTGTTACATAAACTGCATTCCCTCAAGAAGTCAAATATTTTTGGGAGTGGTACATCTTCATAAAGTTTCTTCATAAAAACTGGTATAGCAACTGTTACCAATGTTATCTGGATCCAACATGGCGTCATGCTAATAAGTAACTGATATATTTTCACAAATGATTATGGAGTTCAAATTGTAATTTTGCCTTTCTTTGGGCTTGGAATACTTGAGATGCAATCACATTACAGTTTTCATAAATGTAGGTGAAATAGGGAATAATATATTGAGGATGTAACAAACTGGTACCTGAAAATACCCCCAAAAATTCATGCATGGAACATAGGTCACATTGACCCAGTTTCATATGATTAAGTTACTTTCCATGAAATACACCCACATGCCAGTTGTTATATGTAGGAAAAATTAAGTCTAAAATATACAAGAAGTAATGAACATATAGCTAATATAAGACCTTCAATTATGAAATTGGGTCACACTGAGCTAGTATTAATTTAGTTAAGTTTACACTGATGACATGCATCCACTTATCCAGTTTCATGAATCTATGTCAAACTGAAGAAATGATACACTCAGAGAGCCAAAAATATGCAAGACACTCAATCAAGCAAATAAGGTAACAGTGACCTAATTCTGGCATTGCCTTCATCAAGATATATCCACATACCAATGTTAATTAGTGTAGATGAAGTAGGGTCCAATGTATCATGGGTTTTATGAGCAAAAGAAAATGCATTAAGCATTCCATCATGAAAATCAGGTCACACTATCTTGGTTTTGTTGATTTACTTTTGTTGTTGTTGTTGTAGGGTTTAACACCATTTTTTCAGCACACAACAGGCTATACATGGCGGTTAGTATTAATGGTGGAGGAAGAACCCGGGAAAACCCCGGAAAGAACCACCGACCCACGAGAACCTACTGGCAAGCTTTCTCACATACCCACATTGGCCGAATCAGAGACTTGAACCCACGCAGACAGAGGTGAGATGGCAGTGATCCGTAACGGATAGAGCTTTAGACGACACGGAGCCCCGATTTACTTTTGTAAAGATGTATCTGCGTACCAAGTTGAATTGTGTTAGTGAAACAGTATTAATGATATTGAGGATATAACAAGCAAACAGTTGAAAATACAAGTCAAGCAAGTATGCAAATGAGGCTGTAATGATCACCTTTTGGTACAACTGAGTTACTTTTGTACAGATGTACCCACATACCAATTTTTTGAGTGTAGGTGAAATAGGGTATAGATAGATAGATAGATAGATAGATAGATAGATAGATATGGTAAAATGAACAATAGAACATAGAACATGCAAAAGTCACTCAAGAGTGCAATAAGGCCACATTGACCTAGTTTTATCATGTAGCTGAGATGCCAATATTCAGACATGTAAGTGAAATATGAGTCAGGATATTACATGTGTAATGAACAAATGAAGAAATGAAAGGGCAAAATGCAATATCCCATCCAAACTTTGTAGGTGAGAAGAAGAGGAGACAACATTTTTTAAGTTGGCAACAAAAATTAAGAAATGAACTGACACATTTGATAGTGAGATTCCTTTCTCCCTGAAGTCAGTGTGTCACCAATGTCTGCAGGGCTGACTGTCTGAGCACCATCAATTTGTCAGTTGTGTTGGTAAAATATTGTTTGATATATTTAGGGTATAAGAAGAAAAAATTTGAAAATAAAATTCACTCAAGAATGTAAACTAGGTCACAAAGACCATGTTTTGGTATGGTTAAGTTACTTCTACTAATATGTATCCATATACTCATTTTCTTCAGTGTAAGTAACATAATGTCCAAAATATTGTGCACTCATTGAAAAAACAAGAATCAAACTGACTGAATGAACTGGCAAAAATGCTATATCGCTCCCAACTTTATTGGTAACGGACATGAAAAACACATACTTTGAAAACTGGCAGGAAAAATTAAGACATGTACAAACCGACAAGTTCTGAACTAAGGATTCCTTTCCCCTTGAAGTCGGACCATTTCTGTGTTACAACACTATCAGTGGGACTGTTTGATTGAGTGTCATTGTTGACAGGACTTTCTGGTAGGTCTGGCTGAGCATTGATCAGGGACTTCAGGGCATCAATCAACCATGTTGGGTCCAACACAATGTTCTCTCTCAATACTTCAATACTGAAAAGTAGCAGTATTTCAATGGATTTGTAATAAGTAATCACTGTTTGATGTTGTATAATAAAAGGTTCATGCTTAAGTCACCTGAGCTAAAGTCACATATAATGCACAGTAAAACCTATTATGAGAAATCACCCCTTCTGCCAGCAAAGAAACAAAAAGACCAGTTTCTAAGGTCCAGTTTCAGAACTATTTAAATGACAATAGCCACAATCACTGTACATATATTATATTCTATTAATAGTTCTTGCTAAAATACTGTATGCATTCACCTGACAACAAATTATACAGCAATAAGGATATACTTCTATCATTAAATATGAATCTCATTTACATTTGAAGATCACATGTATATGTATTAGCATACGAAATTGTTTTCCTTTATATCACCTTAAATTTGATTTACCTACATTTAAACCACTATTTCGCAAATGGTCTGCTCTTTTCATTGCTTTTAGTTACAATAATTATTTTCTCTAGCATTATAATTTGTCTCTTTTTAGTCTGCGGTTCTTCCATTGCTATTAAGGTTCTAGGAGTTAACATTTATTAGTGCTCAGTTTTAATATCGACTGTAAAGACGGTTTTGACTAGGCTTTGGGAAAATATGAAAAATCTATACATCTGCATTGTACAGCTAACAGTCAATGAAATAAAAAGAAACAAGTACCTCATCCCAAAACAGACTTATTTATCCTGAGACAAAAGTCAACAGCTTAATTCACAGAAAACTTAAAGAGATTAACCCTATAAGCAGAATGTGTAACCCAGCTGCACCAACTTGAACAGACAACAGCTGTGTGGGATGTAATCATTATAACATCGGGGCAAAAAAGCAACAAACATCACAAGCTTTTAACACTATGAATCGGATGCCATAAATGATTCTCACTATCTGATTTAATAGACAAAGACCTTATTCACCCCCAGGCAAAAGGATTTAACAAAAGGATGTTGTGTGACAACACTATCAGTGGGACTGCTTGATTGAGTGTCATTGTTGACAGGACTTTCTGGTAGGTCTGGCTGAGCATTGATCAGGGACTTCAGGGCATCAATCAACCATGTTGGGTCCAACACAATGTTCTCTCTCAATACTTCAATGCTGAAAAGTAGCAGTATTTCAATGGATTTGTAATAAGTAATCACTGTTTGCTGTTGTATAATCAAAGGTTCACACTTAAGTCACCTGAGCTAAAGTCACATGTAATATAAAGTAAAACCTGTTATGAAAAATCACCCCTCCTGCCAACAAAAAAAAAACAAAACAGTCTCTCAGAAAGACCAGTTTCTAAGGCCCAGTTTCAGAACTATTTAAATGAAAATAGCCACAATCACTGTACATATATTATATTCTTTATTAATAGTTCTTGCTAAAATATTGTATGCATTCATCTGAAAACAAATTATACAGCAATAATGATATACTTCTATCAATAAACATGAATCTCATTTACATTTGAAGATCACATGCTTATGTATTAGCATATGAAATTGTTTTCCTTTGTAACATCCTAAATTTGATTTACCTACATTTAAACTGCTAAACTGCTATTTTGCAAATGGTCTGCTCTTTTTTACTGCTTTTAGTTACAATAATTATTTTCTCAAGCATTATAATTTGTCTCTTTTTAGTCTGCGGTTCTCCCATTGCTATTAAGGTTCTAGGAGTTCACGTTATTAGTGCTCAGTTTTAATATTGACTGCCAAGACAGTTTTGACTAGGCTTTGGGAAAATATGAAAAATCTATACATCTGCATTGTATAGATAACAGTCAATGAAATAAAACGAAACAATTACCTCATCCCAAAACAGACTCATTTATCCTGAGACAAAAGTCAACAGCTTAATTCACAGAAAACATAGAGATTAACCCTATAAGCAGAGTGTGTAACCCAGCTGCACCAACCTGAATAGACAACAGCTTGGTGTGTAGGATGTAATCACTATAACATTGGGGTAAAAAAGCATGAAACGTCACAAGCCTTTAACACTATCAATCGGATACCAGAAATGATTCTCACTAGCTGGTTTAATAGACAAAGATCTTATTCACCCCAGGCAATAGAATTTAACTCTAAAGACAAACAATATATGAGATCACTACCTTAACTTCGGCACTACAATGGCAATTCGTGATGTACATTAGCCTGGTTTGCGGTCTGCAATTATCTGTTACTATATATTTGACTTACCAAATTTGCAGACCAGTAGCCTGGCTCCTTTTCTTTTCTTTTTTTTTTTTTTTTTGTTGTTGTTGTTCATTTTGTGTTTTTTTCTGATCAGAACAATCTTAACTATTCAAGCAGTCACTACCACAAATGATTACATAAAGTTCAGTGGTGTCTGTCTCTGTTCTTGCGATGCAGTATCTACATAAGGCCTAGAACTGGGTTAAGTGCTGGAACAATCTACATGTACTTCAGTCTGGTTTACAATAAAAAATATCAAATACTACATAGGCATACCTGACAAATTTCCGATATTGGTAGCCAGCCTGTTTTTTAAAATAAGGATTACATAAAAAGTTTGTATAGTTTACCCCGTGTTTTGCAATGTGGTCATTAATATCAGTGTCAAAATGCATATTTTGCCAAGACATCGTGGCTGCTGGTCCTGTTCAGCAGATGGTCGCTCACGACAGAGCATTTATATGACAAAAATATATATGTGAATCTAAGCTTCACAGCTGTCAACCTCACTCTATATTAAATTTGGGGCAATTAAATAAATCTGTTAACATTGTAGTGTTGTTTGAATATCAGAATAAAATAATCAATAGTTCATGTGATTTTACAAAATTATAGTCTGACAAAAGAATTTAAGTTGATAGATACTTCCAAACACTTAATTCCACATAGTACAAACTGCATGCGATACAAAATCAAGAGCACAATGAATGGAACATTATACACCTGCCTCATGTTTAAAACTCTTCTATATACGTAAATGAGATTACTGTGCAAAAGCCAGTTCTACTTTCTCATTGATCTTGAACTTTGACCTTTGGCCCCTCAAACTGACAGACTTGTCCTTTACACCAAGTGCAAGCCATTCACAAAATTCTGTCTAGGTGTATGATGTTGAATAAATATTATTGTACAAAAACCGTTTTTATTCCTCAAACCATAGTAATCTTTACCTTTAAACCTCCAAATCAATAGTCTTCTTCCTTACAGCAAGTGCAAATTTTGACGGAGAACTGTAATTATTATGCAGTAACTCTACTTTTCTTTCTGTCACAGTGATCTTGACATTTGATTTTTTTCACCCTAAAATTGATAGGCTTCTTCCTCACCCCATGTACAAGTCATCTACAAAGTCTGCAGAAACCACTTGTTTCTTTCAGTTAATGACCACTGAATCACTGACATCAAAAGTGAGAGACATATCTCTTCTCCCCCAAAGTAAAATCCATGCACAGCAACTCCAAAAACTATAGATGGTGGAAAACTTTAGCTATAATAAAGAAACTATTTCTGTTCTTTCAGCCAGTGACCTTCACCTTTGAACTTTTGTCAAGTTTTACTTATTGTTCCACAATCTAATAAGCGTGGCAACTGTAGAATGATGAGCAATGTAACTTACTGTGCATAAGCAAAACTGATTCAGACTAAGACGCTGCATAATATGCTCTGCCTTCCCTAACCCATCAGTATTGGTGTCACACTAAAATGCTCAATGCTTTCAATTTATTTATTAGACAAATGCCACTTATCAATTAAGCCAATGCATGAGACTTTAATGGTCAGTGCTTTAAAACATACTTTAAAGACAATCAAAGTCTCATGTTAAGAAACTACAAGTGACAGCATTAGTTTTCATTCATGAAAGGCTGCTTGCAAGACCTAGAAACCAAACTTTTTATGCTTTTGACTACATGTAGCGTCATGTATTAACAGCTTAACATCACTGAATGCATACAGTTTAAGAATTTGGTGAATTCAGCATCTCTGAGGGTATTTCATTTGAAATGCAGCCCTAATAGAACCAACACAAGGCGAAAGTGTATCTGATGTCACTTGAGTAGTTCAAATTCACAAATGTATTCAAAGCGTACAGGTGAAAGTAAATGTTAGAGGACATTGCTGATATGTTCTCTATTACTGATAGTGTTATTAATGTCCTCTCCATGACTGGATATAAATGGAATCACTCTCTTCATATAAAAGTCATTTATACAACCAGTATTATCCTGAATGACTCAAGGCAGAAAGAGTACAGGTTCAAGTCCTACAAGTGGACCAGGTTGGGATCAGCTACCAGTGCTTGGTCATGGCATTTATACCTCATACTGCCTGAGCACTAGACTGCTCAATAAACTACTCATGTAACAGGGCCATAAAGCACCCAACCACTATGTGCTAAAATATATTGGAACAAAGGATAAGCTCCAACTGAATCAGCACTAGACTGCTCAATAAGCTACTTGTGTTCCTTAATTGTGACTATTCGCATATAATATATGAAATGTCATAAAACAATGTGTACACTTGTAATAACTCCGTCCTCACCCCAAATAACAACAAATAATAATTCATGCACATGTCAACATCATTTTAAGGTGTTCTTTGGCTTTGGTCAGTTTGTGTTGGGCAATATAAACATTGGTGTACATCAAAGCATAACACTGGGAATTCAGTTTCTAAATTACATTTAATAGACTGCACAAACTCCATTGTTTCCAAAACTAAATTTATCCACAATTTATTTAAGAAGTGTTAGTCATGCTAGTTGTCATTATTTTTTGTTGTCTTTTATATTTTTTCTTCAACTTTAAATTACAGATTATTTAAATGAATTCAAATGGTGAATTATCTTGCTAACCTATTTGTTTTATTGAAATTGCTTTGACAGAAAACTGGAAAGCACTGTATACTTTGCATCATATTTGGTTTAATGAAACTCAATGGTTTTGAAGAAAACTTTTTTTCTAAGATTTTCTGTCTTTTGCAATGGTATCTGATTGATAATTAGCATTGTTAGCATTGCAATGGTGTCTGTATCTGATTGATAATTAGCATTGTTAGAATTGTAATGGGGTGTGTATCTGATTGATAATTAGCACCGTTAATATTGTAATGGTGTCTTATCTGATTGATAATTAGCATTGTTTGCACTGTAATGGTGTGTGTATCTGATTGATAATTAGCATTGTTAGCATTGTAATGGTGTCTTATCTGATTGATAATTAGCATTGTTAGCACTGTAATGGTGAGTGTATCTGATTGATAATTAGCATTGTTAGCATTGTAATGGTGTCTGTATCTGGCTGATAATTAGTAGTATTAAAAATTAATTTAAAATGTATTCATCTCAGAATGTGTTATGTCATATATGATCAAATACTGTTCTGCAGTTTTTCAAAGTCATTTAAAGATTTTTCAATTTCTAGCAACAGTAACCATATTGACATCATCTGTAAATGTATCTTCATTCCAGGATACTTTCAATCGAGTTTGGTAGAGTTCTTTCAGCAAGTTTCAGGGCATTGTTTAAAGGTGGTTTTTAATTATTTTAATTAATGGTGTCAATATTTGAAAGCAGTGGGGATAATTTGTAAAACTCTGAAAGATCACTGTGTCAGTGTACTTTCAGTCAAGTTTAATCACATTTTAGTCAATAGTTGTGGAGAAGTCATTTATTGGTTTTTCATTCCTTTTAGTAATGGTGGCCATATTTTGAATGGGGATAGGTCTCAATTAGGCAAAGATCTTCCCACCAGGAAGCTTTAAACCAACTTTTGTTCAGCTTTTTTATTTAAGTTGCTCAAAGGGTTATTAGTATTTTTTGTAATGATATATAATCTTATAGTGGATAGCATTGTTTATAAACACTTGAAAGCCTTTTATTCCAGAATGATCTGTCTCACATTTCCTTCAAAACAGGTTCAGTTGTTAAACAGAACAATGGTGATGTAATCACAATGCAGGGCTATGTCATAAGCTGACCTGACCTTGTGGCAATGGATGACTCATTATGGATGTAGGGCCTTGTCAAAAACTTGCATGTGCATGTGGAAATGAATGAGGCATTATGGATGTAGGGCCATGTTATAAGGTGACCTGACCTTGAGGCAATGAATGATTCATTATGGCCATCTCATAAGCTGACTTGGTCTTGTGGCCAGGTGAGCAAACAATACTCAATATAGAAAATTCTAAGAACAAAAGGCCACATGTTCACAATGTGCTTAATATGTGTACCAAGTTTGACTGGAATACACTGAATGGTTTGATGAGCTATAATCCATTAATAAATATTTCTGGACAGACTGATTATAGACAGACAGCCATAGTAACAGCTTTATACCCTCCTTCATGTATTACATATCAGTATACACATCATTCAGAAATGTCATTACTCTGAAATTTCAAAAAGTGAATTTTCCTAAACCTACAGTCTGCTTGCTTGTTTTAGTGCAAACCAGCAACTAGCACACTCACTTACAGCACAAAGGCAGACACCCCAATAACTAGCACACTCACTTATAACACACAGGCAGACATGAAAGTAACTAGCAAACTCTATTTTAGCACACAGGCAGACACCCCAGTAACTATAAATTCACCTGTAACACACAGGCAGACACCTCACTATTAAATTCATTTAGAGCACACAGGCCAACACCTTAATAACCAGCAAACTCACTTATAGCACAGAGGCAGGCATGGATCCCATTGTCTCCCTATAATAGGCTCCTATTTAATTAATATTTAAAAACTGCAATAAAAAATTTACTCTGAAATTTCAAAAACTGAATATTCCTACACCTACAGTCTACTTGCTTGTTTTAGTGCAACCCAATGACTAGCATACTCACTTATAGCACACAGGCAGACACCCCAATTACTAGCACACTCATAGCATACAGGCAGACACCAAAGTAACTAGCAAACTCTCTTTTAGCACACAGGAAGACACCCCAGTAACTAGTAAACTCATAGCTCACAGGCAGACAACTCAGTAACTAGTAAACTCACTTATAGTAAACAGGCAGACACCTCAATAACTAGCAAACTAACTTATAGCACACAGGCATGCATGGATCCCATTTTCTCTCTGCAATCAAAATGAAACCAATCACTTGCCTTGTAGTTGGTAAAAGTTGTTGGGACACATGGATTTGGAATTAATATCACGAAATGTGCAAACTTTATTTAAAAATCATACTTAAATATTTTTAACAAATTTATTTTCTTAATAACAGACCTTCCAACCCAAACAGGACTATCTCAGTAAGGTAGTCAATTTTTTCC
Source organism: Megalonaias nervosa (assembly GCA_016617855.1). Classification (NCBI taxonomy): domain Eukaryota; kingdom Metazoa; phylum Mollusca; class Bivalvia; order Unionida; family Unionidae; genus Megalonaias; species Megalonaias nervosa. Next base: position 110,653 of record JAECUM010006410.1, on the reverse strand, counting down.
ATAAGTTTGACCAATGTTCAGCAAAGTGCAACAAAATATCATGTACTGCTATCGTAAAGATTGAAAACTTCCATTAAAAACGTTCATAAGTATTATTCCAGACCTATGCAGTGATAGTAAACTATATGTCCAACTAAAAGCTTGTAAAGTGCAACTATATCTTAATTACCTCCAGTACAATTTCACAAACTGCAGTTCCACACCCTATGGATCTCAATGGGTTCATGCTGTCTCTCAACCTGATGTAATTCTTTGAATTATTTCCATTTGTCTTCATGGTAGAAATCATATCTCATACAATGAAACATAATCAAATCGACACGTGTTCAATACATGTAACTGTTGAGGAAGATCCCATGGAAAATATTAATAGGAACTACCAACCCACAAACAGCTGCTGGCAGCTTTCTCACATACCCACACTGGTCGAGTCTGAGAGACAGATTGAGATGGCAGTGATTGGTAAAGGCGAGTGCTTTAGACCACTCAGCCTCTTGGGGTCCCTACATTTGCTTGAAACATGTGCAGTTTAAAGCATCTGAAGTTCTCCTATAAAGTTAGTCTGGTTCACTGACCAACTTCTATAAATCGAATATGAAAGCAAGATCTAAATCAGACACAGACAAACCTGTATCCGGATTGTGTTGCCAAAATTTCAAAAAAGCCCTGACTTTCCTTGAAAGGGTATGAAAGCCAAAGTCTATGTGACTATTTACTTAAAGTCTGCATAATACCCAATAAACATGCGCAAGAATAAAATGGTCAAATTTCAAGTGACAAGTAACTGTACTTTTTTTTTCTGTGTATGGGGGATTTTGGAGTCTAGAGGGGTCCAGAAACTCTGGAAACCCCCCCCCCCCGGGTCAATCCATCCCTGACCATCATATTTCCAATAATTTTGCTTTTATTCCTTAAGTCAGTACTTTAAGGGCCATTTTCATAAGACTTCAAGGTTGTCAGGTTTGTAATAAGTACCACAATATACAAAAAATATTGATCAACAAAAATAGTCAGATATGCCTACCAGTTGCAACAGTTTAACTAATAAATGACAAAATGAAAAAGTCCTATCAAGTGAAATTTCACTTTAATTTTTAATTCGGTTCATTTCAATCAATAAACTGTGACCTGTGTTTATTGTCTGCCAAGCCAATGCCCATGTTCCTTTCTGAGAGAATGTTATGAAGTGCTTGCTTGGCAGTCAAGCTAGCTAAATTGAGACAATTGTTGGAAAACATAATAGACTTTTGGCATTATAACCCAAATTAATTAACAGATTAACTTGTCTCTGGCTGATTACAATGCATGCAAGGTGCCCACATCATAGTAACATTTGTAGAGTCAGCCTAATTTCTTGTTAAATCAACATACCAAAGACAACTCTTAGATTGTTGCTTTAAAGTTTATGATTTTTTAAAATTCTTTTAAATAAATATTTTTTTTTAAAAATTTTACCCTCGATGTGGATTGATTTGCAAAATTTGCAGTGATATATTTTTTTAAACAAAATTCGCACATTTTTGTCTTCTCTCTTTCTTTTCAGTAGATTTTCGTGTTATCTCGATAAGTCTTCTGGAAATGTGCAACTGCCATGTGCCAACTGTTTTTATTAGTACAAATGACATAGGGTTATAGACAGCCATATGCTATTGATGTGTTCACATTCTACTGTACAGCTCACACATATTTTTGGAACTCCACACAATGCAGTGGTGGTGGAGCGAGAGTGGAAAGGATTAAGAAAAAAAACCTCCACCATCTCTCAACACGTCCTAATGGAGCTGCTGCGGCAGCTCACAGAGAACTGCTCTGCACACCATGCTTTCTTGCCGAGTTATTGAGGATGACCACCACGGAGTGGATGTGGTCTCTATCAAAGGGGTGTGGCTTACTGTGTATGACCCCTGCAAGTATGCTCTTTAGAAGTTGAGAGAGATGCCAATGTATCTACATGATTATCAGATTATTATACACATTTCCTGGTTCTAATGAAGTCAATGTAATAAATATGAAGCCAAATCAAATTTTGATAATATTAACATAGTCGCAATGCCTCGAAAACTGTACTAATACTACCGTACTTCTTTCATTTACAAAAGGCTGATTAACACCTTTTGCAAGAAGTTGATACTTTTTAGTTTATTCAAAGAAATCTTAATAAACTTACACACAGACTTGAGGTGACCTTGCTGATCTTCTCTTGAATAGTGCAATGTTAAGCTACTGTTTAAACATGGAAAGTAATCATATGAGGTATGTACATTTAAATTCCTGATGACAGCCACTTCTTTAAAAAAAAGAAAAAAAAACAACAAAAAAAAACCACCCACGGAATTTATACTTTAATGTGAACCACATGTGAAGTCCTTGAAATTAGTGGCCCAGTCCCGAGGCTGAATATGCATGTTCACAGCTACCTACTACAGTTCAATTCTGACTGCATTTATACTTTATTGGACTGATCATTTAATTTAAGCTTCTTTCAGATTTGGGCATTTTTAAAAATTCTTTCATGCATCACAAGATAAAATTGTTTTAAATGATATAACCCTTTGGAAACTCGAATGGTCTCTAATAGAGAATTAGCTTGAATGGATGTTTTACAGAAATAAAGATAGTGACCATTGTAAACACTGTTATAAAACTACCATCAGAAGATGATGTCAATTTCAGCGTGGGAAAGGCGCGTTTCTACTACAAAGCAATCTGTCTTTGCACATTGTTGTTTACTGCTCACATTATAGTTCCGTCATTAACAGCAGAAGTTTGGTAATTGTTTCTAATGAATCTGACCTCAGTATACTGTTGAAATTAATAACAACGTGGAAAATTGTCAAATCTGAAATGTTCAAGACCAAACTATTGTGTAATGTGATTAGGCCAAGCTAGACCGATAGATTTGTATAATGTGATTAGATCAAGTTATCTGTGTAATGTGATTAGACCAAGCTAGACCAAACTATTTGAATAATGTGATTAGATCAGGCTAGAACAATAGATTTGCATAATGTGATTAGACTAATGCAACTGCATAATGGGATTCGACCAAACTATTTCCATAAGGTGATTAGACAATTTGTATACACTATGAGACCAAGCGAGACCAATATATTTTATAATGTAATTAGATCAAGATAGACTAATATATTTTATGATGTGAGTAGACCCAGCAAGACCAATATATATTGTATAATTTGAGTGGACCAAGTATAACGTGATTACATAAAGCTAGACCAATATATTTAAGTGATTAGGCCCAGGAAGACCAATCTATAATGCATACCGTTATTACATCAACCTAGACTAATATACATTTGTATAATGTGCTTAGACCAAGCTATACAAATATAAAAATAAAAATGTCTAAATTAATTGTCTTGATAAGCTTAAATATATAAATCAAATTATTTGTACAATGTCAAATGCAGAATTATATATGAATTTGCATGCCATCTCAGTATGTCTGCCCACTCCCCCTCCACCTTGCAGCATCCTCCATTATGTCATAGGGTAAGAGATGACTAATGGATTCAACCATTATGTCACAGAGTAAGAGATGACTAATGGAGTCAACCTTTATGTCATAGAGTACATCTTTATCACCCCTAAACTTCCTCAGAGTTATAGAGTCAGGATGGTGTTGATGTCCTACTAAACTGCATAGCATCTCAATGGCCGAAATTTACTTTTTTGTGCAGTATAAAGCGTCTCCTTGAAACACTGACGCCATGCACAATATACAATACAAGACTCTAACCAATCTACTGTAACTTTTACCTGAAGTAGATGATTGTGCCAGTTTCATGCTGAAATCTAAGAAACAGATCCAGTTCTTCACTGTTTTCTATCTGGACAGTTCCATCCTTGTTTAATTTCTCCACGTCTTTACGAGAAATCACCTGTAATTAAAAGATGACAAATACTTTAGTTGGATTGAATTGTTGAACTTGTAAAATAAAATGTATGTGCTCCAATCTTTTGTTTATTTATTTTACCTATATATATATATATATATATATATATATATATATATATCTTACTTTGACCTTGACAATATTCAGGTAGGTACAGGCATTCAAATTTGAGCATGTCACTATCCAAGTTAGCTGTACAGGTTGATTACCTCAACAGCTGGATGACTATGCTAGTCATGTGTTATGCATCCTGTATTCATCACCAGCTGGATGAGTATGCTAGTCATGTGTCATACATCCTGCATTCATCAACAGCTGGATGAATATGTTAGTCATGTGTCACACATCCTGCATCCATCAACAGCTGGATGAGTATGCTAGTCATGTGTCATACTTCCTACATCCATCATGAGATGAGTATGCTACTCATGTGTCATATTTCCTACATCCATCATGAGATGAGTATGCTACTCAGGTGTCATATTTCCTACATCCATCATGAGACATGTATGCTAGTCATGTGTTATACATCCTGCATCCATCAACAGTTGGATGAGTATGCTAGTCATGTGTCACACATCCTGCATTCATCAACAGCTGGATGAATATGCTAGTCATGTGTCATACATCCTGCATCCATCAAGAGCTGGATGAGTATGCTAGTCATGTGTCATACATCCTGCATCCATCAACAGCTGGATGAGTATGCTAGTCATGTGTCATACATCCTGCATCCATCAACAGCTGGATGAGTATGCTACTCATGTGTCATGCTTCCTACATCCATCATAAGATGAGTACGCTACTCATGTGTCATACTTCCTACATCCATCATGAGTATGCTACTCATGTGTCATATTTCCTACATCCATCATGAGATGTGTATGCTACTCATGTGTCATATTTCCTACATCCATCATAAGATGAGTATGCTACTCATGTGTCATATTTCCTACATCCATCATAAGATGAGTATGCTACTCATGTGTCATGTTTCCTACATCCATCATGAGATGAGTGTGCTATTCATGTGTAATATTTCCTACATCCATCATGAGATGTGTATGCTACTCATGTATCATACTTCCTACATCCATCATAAGTATGCTAGTCATGTGTCATACTTCCTATATCCATCATGAGATGTGTATGCTACTCATGTGTCATACTTCCTACATCCATCATGAGATGAGTATGCTAGTCATGTGTCATGCTTCCTACATCCATCATGATATGAGTATGCTAATCATTTGTCATACTTCCCACATCCATCACGAGATGAGTATGCTAGTCATGTGTCATCCTGCATCTATCGAAAGCTAAATGCTACTCAGATAAACCTGACAATATCCAAGACAACTTACAGTTCTACTTTGTGACCTTAATCACATGCCATGCATACTGAATGTGTATGTTTAAGGCTGCTCTACTCACCCTGCCAGTATCCTTGTAAGCTTAGAGTTTGGCTTGACCACATATACTGATGTGTCATGCATGATTTATCTATCAACAAACTGGATGTGAAACGTACAGGCTATACTGATTATCTTGCCAAGATCCAGTTGAGCTTACGACTTGGTTTGATCATTTCAGACATTCATCCTGCATCTATCAACAATGTACACCACAGAGCACCACAGTCATGTATCATGCATCTTGCATCTGTCAACAACTGGATGTGTATATTAGATGATAAACAGATAACCCTGCCAATATCCAAGTAAGTTTATGGCTTGGCTCAACCACCCCAGTCACATGTAGGCATCCTGCATCCATCAACAATGTTATGTGTATGTTACAATTTACACTCATGACAATATAAACTTACTATACCGGTCAATATTACAATGACCATAAGTTATTCTAGAATGAACATTATTACCTGCTACAGTCATTTGTGGTTTATGAAACTATAAATGGATATCTTTCTGTAGCAAAGTAAGCTTTTGACTTCAAAATTTTAATCTTATCACAAGGCCCACTCTTTCCACAGCAACCTATCCTTCAGTATGTGGGTGACACTTTCACCATGATGCATGAATACTGAAGAATTCACAGAGCATGTAAATTCCCTTGATGAAAATATCCAATTTACTTATGAAGCAGAAGAGCATGAGAAGCTGCCATCTTTGGATACCTGTGTTCACATTTTAGATGGTGGAGGAGCAAACGTTGATTTACCGTAAACCTACCCACACAGATCAGAATTTGAACTTCAACTCCAACCACCATCTTGAACATAGGAAATCATTGGTGAGAACTCTGCTGTATTGGCTGAACAGCATTGTCAGTACTGAGGAAGACTGCCAATCTGATTAAAATCAGATCTATGCTGTCCTACGTGAAGATCTGACGACAACCTCTTAAAGGTCATATTCTGGTGACCTTTGAATTAGCCAATGGAAATACAGCTTTCAAAAATCTTAAAGTGAATTAAATCATTCGGTACACGTTCATGCTCTTCATCCACACTGCTCAGTCTCCAAACGCGAAGATTTCATCTGACTGGTTGATAAAATTAGTGATTATGACAATAACGGTTAACAGAACATGACCCCTAAGCAGTCACTGTCAGATCACCATGTGTAACAGTGGAGATCTGATTTTAATCAGATTCAAATACCCTGTGACTGAGATCAGTCATATTAAGAAAACTTTAAGGGGCAATGCTTACAAAGATTGGATGTTTGTGTTTCCTGTAAAGAACAGCAAAGCGAGAACAGTGATTTTCAATATTGTAAATTTGGTACGACTGCTCCCGAGTGTCCTCAGTTTTTGGGACATCCCTGCGATCTTTGTTTTAAACTGCCTTGCAAATCCCTCTGATCAGCTGATCATTAAAAACATTTGATAATAAAGGTGTAGCTTGGCCTTATGAGGGTCTTTACTGGGCCATATTCTTTTCAAATGCTATGTCAGCATCATATAAAATGAATATGACCAAGTTACCAAGATTTGGCATTGATTTCCTGAATTCCACAAACTTATCTTTTTGACTGGCCTTGATGCTGACATGTCTTCTAAATTTCTTCTCCCCACTTGTTGCTAATTTGAAACCTGATAATTGTAATTTTTATTCTGTTATTTCTTGCCTATTCAACCTTACACATCCTTAACTTTTTTCTCACAATACAATCCTTCTGGTCACATGAACAAGTGAGTAGAAGGAATTTGGAAAACATATTAACACCAACTTCCCTTACACAGAGATATGATATTGTTTGGCTACCACTTACAAAATGAAGGGCAGGACCCACAGAATATAACCCACTCACTCAGATCTGTCATGATGCTGACCCAGCATTTAAAAACAATATGACCCTGTTACCCAGATTTGGCACTGATTTCCTGAATCACACAAACGTACCTTTTCGACTGTCCCCTATGTTGATACTGTAAGTTTTCCAAATTCCTTCTCCCCACCTGTTCCTATTCTGAAACCTGATAATGGTAATTGTTAACTCTTTTATTTTCTGCCTATTCAATCCTACACATCTTTAACCTTTTTCTCACACCACAACCCCTTTGGTCATGATTAACAAATTAATATATAAGGTTGCAAGCAAGATTTTAGGGGACAATAACCATGGCTGGGTTCAAAAGTCTACAAACTTTTAAATTGTACGTGTAATGATTACCTTCACTCCAGCAGCCTTACGCTTCATCAACTCCTGTTCCAGGGGAAGCCACCGTGCTGGTATCACCTCGCCCCAGTATGGCTGCTGAGATGCCACCTCTACAATTTTCCTCTTCAAATCTTCCAATTTTCTGTCTACAACAGTGTTGTCAATGGCAAAGTCCTCATCTATCAAGTGAAACCTGGTAGGTTTGTCTTTTAGATAAGAGCGGATCTCTCTAAAGTATCTCTTACAGATCTCATGATTTTTGCCCTATAAAGAAAATGCAGAATGCCAAAAGATGAATAAAAACAAATGCACCTATTTTTCACTGACTGCAGCATTTATAGAATTTACATAAGTATTCATCAGAAGTTTTTGTTTTCAGCCAGACGATATTAACTGTCTTTAATTTATCTGCAAGGCAGGAAAAAAATCATGCAAACTATCTCTTTTAAAGTTATTTTCTTGTAAATCTTATTATACTTGTGTTTCATTATTCACACATTTTGTGCATCTAAACTTAAATGTGAGCTAATTAAATCTCAAAACATTCCCATTTCAAAATGTGTATACAATACAAACCCCTGGACTGATTTCCCTCTAAACCTGTCTGCATGCCAACTAGCTATATGGGTTGGTTATATGAAGGCCATTTTAATAAAAATAATAACCAGTCTACATGCCAAGTAGTTTTATGTTTTGGTTACATGATGGCCATTGCAATAATAATAACCAATCTACATACCAGCTAGCTATATGTTTTGGTTAGATAAAGGCCATTTTAATAATAATCAGACCTACATACCTATGCATTGAAGTAAAATGGCCAGAATGCCAGTGTTGTTTTTTGAAGGGTTTCAAAAATATATTTTCACTTTAGGAGCTTGCACTGGTTTTGGTTTAAACTTTAATAACTGAACTGAATTGATTTCCTCCTTGTCTGAATTATTTGGTTTGTAACCAATCATTTGCATACATCTTATTGCAGATATAAAGAAATACATTTTGACAGAAATCATCTATATTAATGTGCAAAGTGCAAAATAAATTAATTAATCACCTTTACTTGCAGAGATGCAAGAGACCAAAGAAGACCTAATATTGTTCACCAGGACTTCATAGATTAACAATGATAATTTCACACATTATAAAAGGCATTTTAAGGTTTTTATAATATATACCTCCTTATCAAGTTTGATCAAAATCCTATTTAACATACCATCTTTAAAGTGATTTAAAAAAGCTTCTAATCAGGTGCAGGAAGACCTCATCAATATTCTTCAGTTATCATAATAAAATTGGTGTAAAATCTTAATCATAGAGTCACTAAGTAACGGACAATGTCAGCTGATTGGATGCAGGAACACAATTTGATCATACATGGATTTTAACTGAAATTGTATGAGCTGAACCAATCAGATGCAATATCACCTCATTAATACTCATTGATCTCATTCATTATCAAACTCAAAATCTGATGAGAAATATGGTCATCAAAGTTTAACAAGTTCCAGTAATCTGATGCAAGATAATTATATTAATATGCATACTTTTCAATGGTTATCAAATCATGTCTGAGATCTCAATGATATAAGCCCACATTCAAAGTTTTATCAAAATCAGATTAGAAGTACGGCCTCGAGAACTGTCACAAGCAACTGCTGATAGCCTGATGGATGACAAATGCAGAACCAACCCATAGGCTAACTTGACCTTATTGATGGATGACTAATGCAGAATCATACCATAAGATAACTTGACCTTATTGATGAATGGCAAATGCAGAGCCATACCATAGGTTAACTTGACCTTGTGGACAAATGAGCTAATAACCTAGACAGACAAGTGAAGCTTACTTTCCTCATTGTATTCATGTATCAATATTCAAATAACATTATAATAATTCATGTGAATCTCTATTTTATTAAAATAAATGTCCAATGTGCAATCTTCTCAAATTAATATTCTCTCTCAAATGTTCACCCACATAATCTAGTTGCATATGCAGAATTATAAATTCTCATTTTTAATGTATGCAACTGAAAATGCAAAACTGCTATAGTCTAACTGAATCAAGTCCTGTCACACAGTCGAGTTACTGGTGATACATAATTGGTATTATAATGACTGAATCTAGTCCTATCATACAGTTGAATTATTAGGGACACATGACTGGTGTTATAATACTAGGTTCAGAGCAGGTGACATAAGTAAAATGCAGGAGAATGAGAATAAATAAATATTTTCAATCATCAAACTCAAAGAATTTATTATTACATACAAAGTATAAAAATGTATTATTGCTCATAAAATATAGAAATTTATTATTACATATAAAATACAGGAATTTATTATTAGATATATCATAAGCATAATGTAGTACACGACTAACTGTTCAGTCAGAAAAAAGGTACATATATTTAGATATACATTTTAACTCAGGAAATGCAGATTCAGAATAAAATAAAGTGTCAGAATAAAATCAAGTGTCAGAATAAAATAAAGTGTCAGAGGAAAATACTATTAACCAGATTTTATTGTAAGGGAAGATGGTACAGTACAGCTATTTGGCATGTGTCATTTGGTTGGGTTTTACGCATAGCCTGTATAGCCACTTGGTTCATGTCATTCGGTTGGGTCTTACTCATACCCTATATAGCCAGTTGACTTGTGTCATTTAGTTGGGTCTTACTCATACCCTGCATAGCCATTTGTCTTGTGTCATTTGGTTGGGTCTTACTTATACCCGTTATAGCCATTTGGCTTGTGTCATTTGGTTGGGTCTTACTTATACCCTGTATAGCCATTTGGCTTGTGTCATTTGGTTGGGTCTTACTCATACCCGTTATAGCCATTTGGCTTGTGTCGTTTGGTTGGGTCTTACTCATACCCTGTATAGCCATTTGGCTTGTGTCATTTGGTTGGGTCTTACTCATACCTGTTATAGCCATTTGGCTTGTGTCGTTTGGTTGGGTCTTACTCATATCCGGTACAGCCATTTGTCTTGTGTCATTTGGTTGGGTCTTACTCATACCCTGTACAGCCATTTGACTTGTGTCATTTGGTTGGGTCTTACTCATACCCTGTACAGCCATTTGACTTGTGTCATTTGGTTGGGTCTTACTCATACCCTGCATAGCCATTTGACTTGTGTCATTTGGTTGGGTCTTACTCATACCTCATACAGCCATTTGGCTTGTGTCATTTGGTTGCGTCTTAGTTATACCCCATATAGCCATTTGACTTGTGTCATACAGGTGGGTCGTACTCATAGTCTATATAGCTATTTGACTTGTGTGTCTGTCTTATTCATACCCTGTACAGCCATTTTGACTTGTGTCATTTGGTCGGGTCTTGTTCATACCCTGTAAAGCCCTTTTGGCTTGTGTCATTTGGTTGTGTCTTGTTCATACCCTGTAAAGCCATTTTGACTTGTGTCATTTGGTTGGGTCTTATTCATACCCTGTAAAGCCATTTTGACTTGTGTCATTTGGTTGTGTCTTGTTCATACCCTGTAAAGCCATTTTGACTTGTGTCATTTGGTTGTGTCTTATTCATACCCTGTAAAGCCATTTTGACTTGTGTCATTTGGTTGTGTCTTGTTAATATCCTGTAAAGCCACTTTGACTTGTGTTATTTGGTTGGGTCTTACTCATACCCTGTATAGCCATTCACCTTATGCTGCTTGCTTGGATTTTATCCATGTTTGATTGACATTGATATTGATGTAATACAGTTAATATTCATCCTTAAGCATGCAGGTAAACCCAGCCTGGCAATATACTGGATATGGTCAAGAAAGAGCCTCTGCCCACTGTATCCACTACTGTGGATGGATAGTGGGGGATAATCATGAGACAAATCATTATTACTGTATTGACTGTTGTGGACAAATAGTGGGGGATAATCATCAGACATTGCTATTGTTATCTAAACCATAAGATCATTTTAATTTGGCACTAAGAAAGTATCATAAGTAGTTTATTGATGAAAACCCCATATTGATATAGCCATCCCTCTAGGAGGTTCCGAGATAACCATATTTTTAATATAGTCACAATGGTGACTGTATTGAGGGTTAGTCATTTTCAATATTAGGGCCAACCAGACACCAGAAGAATTTTTCTGATGATATCTCTATTTCAAATGACTTTCAATTTAACAGTAGCTAAAACAAGATTTTCCAGATACAGTATCCACATATTTGACACCAGATCAGTACCATTTTAATTTACGATCAATGAAACATTATCCAAAAACTTTTAGTGAAAACCCCATGCTGATATAATCATTGATCCATGATCAGTGAAAACAAGATTTTCAAAGTGGTCCCTATGCCAGCCATGTTAGAGATCAGATTAGCACGGTTTAATATTTAGGACCAACCTGACAACGTAAACAGTATTTTAGTGAAAACCTCATGTTGATTTGTGTTTGTGATTTGGATTTTTAATGTAACTTAAAAAAAATTTCAGTCATAATGCTACAATGTCTGCAGTGTAGCAGCTTATAGTGATGTCTAGCACTAGGGCATCATGCCGCAGACATGTAGCATGATGTCCCACCCAGTCGAATTTTGATGACACCAGTCCAACCAGTCCTAACTCTAACCTCTTATTGATGAGAGCCTAGCGAGGCAGCTGTTAAGTACCACTTGTATAACTCTTTGGTATGACTCAGCTGGGGTTCGAACCCGCAACCTCCCACACCCGAGCCGGATGCTCTAACCACTAAGCCACCGGAGCAGTCTCATGTTGATACGAACATATATTCAGGAGGAGGAGTGATAAGAGTGTGAAGATGGCTGCTGTCTGGTGGCCATGTTGGGGATCAGATTGGCAACATTTTGATTTAAGATTGACTGGACATCATAATAAGTCTTTCGGTGAAAACTCCATGTCAATATGCCATTCATTTCAGGTGGAGTTGTGATAACAAGGTTTTCAAACTGGCTGCCATGGTGTCCATACTGGTTGTCAGATCTGCACCATTTTTATTTGGAAGACATCTTAAGATGTGTTTTATTGAAATACCCATGCTGATATCACCATCCATGCAGGAGAAGTAGCGACAACAAGATTTTCAAGATTTTGGATGTCAAATTGGTACCATTTTAATTTAACACCAACTTAACATCAGAAGTCTTTTAGTGAAAACTTCAAGCTGATATGACCTACAATAATATCGAGCAGCAATAACAAGGTTTGTGAGATGGCTGATACAGTGGCCATATTGGATGTCAGATTGGCAACATTTTCATTTAGCTGCAACTACGCATTATATGGTCTTTTAGTGAAAACCCATGCTAATGAGAGTATTCATGAGAAGTAGTGACAACACAATGTTCAGACAGTCCACTGTGGCAGCCATACTAGACATCAGATCAGCACAGTTTTTATTTTGTATGAACTATACATCATAAAAAGTATTTTAGCAAAAACCTCATGTTGATATGACTATCCGTTAATGAGGTGTAGTGATAAAAAAAAAAAAATCAAGATGGTCACTGTGAGTCAGCTATATTCAATGTTAGATTAGCTAATTATCACTTAAATCCATAGAAGTCTTTTTGTGAAAAACAACTGTTAATATGATGATCCATGTAGGAGAAGGCATAACAAGACTGAATGTCCGAATTGTATTATTTTCATGTAACACTAACTAGACATCATAAGATGTCTTAGCGAAAAACCCACTGATATGACCATCCATTCATGAGGCATATGGATAACAGGATTTTCAAGATGACCACTGTGGTAACCATATGGATGCCAGATTGGCATGATTTTCATTTAGGACCAACAATACACATAAAGAAGGCTTTTAACGAAACTCCGTGTTGATATGACCATCCATTACGGTGGCCGTAATTGATGTCCAAGCATCACCATTTTCAATCAGGATCAACTAGACTCTAGAATGAATGGATGCCTCTACTTTATTTTAAGTAGTTAAGGAAGAGTAGTGATAACAAACTTAGGTTGATGAGTAGAAAGATGACTGCCATGCCATAATCATTCTGGTATATGACCACCTGAGATATAAAACTGAGACAGGAAATGGTAAAATGAAATACCACAGATGGAAAGACTATATAAAGTAAATTAGATTAACTTAGTATTACCACCAAAAAAAATTAATATAATAGAGTGAAGGTCCACAAAGGATCACAAGAACAATAAAACAGGATCAATGTGTTTGCAAAAAAACCCGACATTTTGTACTAATTTGTTAAAGTTTTATCAGAAATAAATGGATTATAGCACGAAACAGCAAACCACTACAATACCATAACATTTTCTCAGTACTTATTTTAATGTAATACATTGGTTAAGTCATGACTAAAATTTACTATACAGAAACACAATTTCCACACAGAACCAATTAAATTGTTTTGATATGTGCAGTACACTTAACAATTTGACAGTGATGAATATGAAAATACAAGAAAATAAAACGATATAAACTATGAAAGAGAACTTTGATGTGAATGAATCTGCAGACTGGTAATATTCCTTTCTTCAAGATAGTAATGGCTTTACAGATGAAGGTACGTCAAGGTTAAACCAATAATAATTAATAGTTTCAAAACTGAAATTGGATTATACAACCAATGGTGATGGCATCTTTTTGTTACACAGTGACATGGTTATAGAAATGGATAATATAATGGGATGCAACAACAATTTACAGAAGTCCAGTGACATGTATAAATCTGGATTACAAATCTCACCAACAATACTGATATAAGAAAAGTGGTAAAGGCTAACAAATGATCTGTGACAGTATGGCAATAAACTGAGGAGGACAAAATTACAACGTGGGTAAAAATTATGTAAAGAAGCAGGATGACAATAATGTCTCTACTGTATGCCCTGCTATATGATACTAGGACACTGTATGCCCTGCTATATGACACTAGGACATTGCATGCCCTACTATATGACACTAGGATATTGCATGCCCTGCTATATGACACTAGGACACTGTATGCCCTGCTATATGATACTAGGACATTGTATGCCCTGCTATATGATACTAGGACACTGTATGCCCTACTATATGATACTAGGACATTGTATGCCCTGCTATATGATACTAGGACACTGTTTGCCCTGCTATATGACACTAGGACACTGTATGCCCTGCTATATGATACTAGGACATTGTATGCCCTGCTATATGATACTAGGACACTGTTTGCCCTGCTATATGACACTAGGACACTGTATGCCCTGCTATATGATACTAGGACATTGTATGCCCTGCTATATGATACTAGGACACTGTTTGCCCTGCTATATGACACTAGGACACTGTATGCCCTGCTATATGATACTAGGACATTGTATGCCCTGCTATATGATACTAGGACACTGTTTGCCCTGCTATATGACACTAGGACACTGTATGCCCTGCTATATGATACTAGGACACTGTATGCCCTGCTATATGATACTAAGACATTGTATGTCCTGCTATATGATACTAGAACATTGTATGCACTGCTATATGATACTAGGACACTGTATGCCCTGCTATATGAAACTAGGACACTGTATTGTATGCGCTGTTATATGATACTAGGACACTCTTTGCCCTGCTATATGACACTAGGACATTGTATACCCTGCTATATGATACTAGGACACTGTTTGCCCTGCTATATGACAGTAGGACACTGTATGCCCTGCTATATGATACTAGGACATTGTATGCCCTGCTATATGATACTAGGACACTGTATGCCCTGCTATATGATACTAAGACATTGAATGCCCTGCTATATGATACTAGAACATTGTATGCACTGCTATATGATACTAGGACACTGTATGCCCTGCTATATGATACTAGGACACTGCATGCCCTGCTATATGACACTAGGTCATTCAGAGGACACATCAATTTAGAAGCATCAAAATTCAATCTTAACCATGAAGTAAACAAACGATAATTTTGTATTATTTTTTCTTGTCTTGAGAGCTGCTAGGTTTACTTTCTAACTGACCTTGAATACTACTTATAGCTCTTTCTGCACCTTTGTTCAAACCTACAAGGAAAATAAGATGTTTAGCAAGTAAAGAAAGAATTTATTGTAATCATAGGTACTGATAAATTTAAGTTTAAATGCAAATGTGGCCCTCTACATAAGCATGTCTTCGTGAAAATGTGGTTCTCTTCAAAAGCATGTCTTGGTAAAAAAAGTGGTTCTCTTCATAAGCATGCCATGGTAAAAATGTGGTTCTCTTCATAAGCATATCTTGGTAAAAATATGGTTCTCTTCGAAACCATGTCTTGGTAAAAATGTGGTTGTCTTCAAAAGCATATCTTTGTAAAAATTGTTCTCTTCTCAAGCATTTCTTGGTAAAAGTGTGCTCTTTTCACAAGCATGTCTTGGTAAACAAAGGCTCTCTTCGAAGCAGACGTGTCAATATTAAAGTCCCACTGTTGGCAAAAATATTCTAAGTTACACATGTATTCATGTATTTAGAGCAAGCTATAAGTTCAAGTCACAACACAGAGACAGGGATTGTAGGCTGTGAACAGTTGCTAAAGAATGTCCTGCAGAATAATATAGAAGGGGCGGTCGGAGGGGAAATGACTAACAATAGAGAACATATAAAGTCGTGGCAAAACAAGCGGGTGCATGCAGTCTTGACATGATGAGAACTGTACAAAATATCAACTGTCTTGACATTATGTGAATTCTGTAATAAATGGGTAAATGTATGTCATTGAAAAGAAAGATATGACTCTCTCTTCTTATGACAGTGTACAAGCTACTTTAGATTTCTTTCAATCAACTAAAAACATAAAAATTCTTCCATGAGTCTGTGTTTGCGATGCCAACTTTCCACTGGCCATGATGTAAAACTGTTTGTGTACAGTGTTTAAACTGATTTAGGAACGCATTCAAATTTTGACATCAGCAATGACTGAATATTAGCTGTGTGCACAGAAGTAGATTAAGCATTTGTGAACACAAATATATGACTATTTTGAATGGATTTTGTTATTTTTATCTAAAACTGTAATCAACATAAAGACGATTTTGTATCCAGGTGTCACGTTGTGGGAAAATTTGCAGGTGCCTCATGTATGTGCATATATATATATATATATATATATATATATATATATATATATATATATATGTATTCCTCTCATAGTTAATTTGTCCAAGTCTCTGTCATATTGTAGTTAAAAATACATGTGCACAGGGGCCCCGAGTGGCCGAGTGGTCTAAAGCGCTGACCGTTACCGATCACTGCCATCTCACCTCTGTCTGCGTAGGCTCGAGTCTTGGATTCTGCCAATGTGGGTATGTGAGAAAGCTTGCCAATAGCTTCTCGTGGGTCTGTGGCTCTTTCCAGAGTTTTCCCGGGTTCTTCCTCTTCTTCATGGGGACACATGATTGGTATTATAATGATTGAATCTAGTCCTGTCACACAGCTGAGTTATTGGGTGCACATGATTGGTATTATGATTGAATCTAGTCCTATAACACAGTTGAGTTATTGGAGACACATGATTGGTATTATGACTGAATCTAATTCTATCACACAGCTGAGTTACTTGGGGCATATGATTGGTATTATAATGATTGAATCTAGTCCTGTCACACAGTTGAGTTACTGTGAACACATGGCTGGTATTAGAATGCCTAAATCTAGTCCTGTCACACAGCAGAGTTACTGGGGACTCATGATTGGTATTATAATTACTGAATTTTGACCTGTCACACAGTTCAGTTACCAGGGCCACATGATTGGTATTATAATAGTTGAATCTATTCCTATCACACAGTTGAATTATTGTGGTCACATGTTTTATATCATAATGACTGGATCAAGTTCTGTCCCACAGTTGAATTACTTGATGTACATGGCTGGTATTACAATGACTGAACCTAGTCCTTTTTCACAGCTGGTTTACTGGGGACACATGATTGGTATCATAATGACTGAATCTAGTCCTGTCCAACAGTTGAGTTACTGTGGACATATTGATTGTTATTATAATGATTGAATCTAGTCCTGTCATACAGTTGTGTTACTGGGGCAACATGAATGGCATTATAATGACTGGAGCTGGTTCTGTCACACAGTTAAGTTACAGGGGACACATAACTGGCATTATAAATAGTGGTCTCTGTAATTTTAACTGCTTTTCCAGTTCCCATTAAAGAAGTGGTACATACAGGGCTGGTGGCATAAAAATATGTAAGAGAATGAGAATAAATATTTCCAATCAGCAAATTATAGTAATTTATAATTACATACAAAATATAGCAACTTATTACTACAGAAAAATATATATGAATTTATCATTATATAAAACTATAGGAATTTAGTATTACATACAAATGTAGGAATTCATAATTACATATAAAATATAAGAACTCATTATTCAATACAAACTATATTAATTTATTATTACATATAAATTATATTAATGTATTATTACATATAAAATATGGAAATTTATCATTACATATCCACTATTGGAATTTATTATTACATAAATAGATATAGGAATTTATTATTATAAAATGTAGGAATTTGGTATTACATAAAGACTATAGTAAATTGTTATTCAATATAAGCTATAAGAAATTATTATTACACATAAAAGATTGGAATTTATTATAATATATAAGTTACAAGAATAATGTAGCACAAGACTAATTGTTCAGCAAGCAAAAGGTACATGTATATAGAAATATATTTTAATTCAGAAAATTCAATTTCAGAATAAAATCAAGTGCCAAAGGAAGTTACTACTAACCAGATTTAATCTTAAGGGAAGGTGGTACATATAAGTTATTTGGCTTGTGTCATTTGGTTGGTTCTTACTCGTACCCTGTATAGCCATTTGACTTGTGTCATTTGGTTGGGCTTACTCATAACCTATATAGCCATTTGACTTGTGTGATTTGGCTCTGTCTTACTCATACCCTGTATAGCCATTTGACTTGTGTCATTTGGTTGGGTCTTGTTCATATCCTGTAAAGCCATTTGACTTGTGTCATTTGGCTGGGTCTTACTCATACCCTGTATAGCCATTTGGTTTGTGTCATTTCGTTCGGTCTTACTCATACCCATTATAGCCATTTGACCTGTGTCAGTTGGTTGGGTCTTACTCATACAATGTATAGCCATTTGGCTTGTGTCTTTTGGCTGGGTCTTACTCATACCCTGTATAGCCATTTGACTTGTGTCATTTGGCTGGGTCTTACTCATACCCTGTATAGCCATTTAGCTTGTACCATTTGGCTGGTTCTTACTCTTACCCTGTATAGCCATTCCACTTGTGTCATTTGGCTTGGTCTTACTCATACCCTGTATAGCCATTTAACTTGTACCATTTGGCTGGGTCTTACTCATACCTTGTATAGCCATTTAACTTGTACCATTTGGCTGGGTCTTACTCATACCCTGTATAGATATTTGACTTGTGTCATTTGGTTGGGTCTTACTCATACCCTATACGGCCATTTGACTTGTGTCATTTGGTTGGGTCTTACTCATACCCTGTATAGCTATTTGGCTTGTGTCATTTGGTTGGGTCTTCCTCATACCCTGTACAGCCATTTGGCTTGTGTCATTTGGTTGGGTCTTACTTGTACTCTGTATAGACATTTGACTTGTGTCATTTGGTTGGGTCTTACTCATACCCTGTATGTTGCGTGGATGGATTTTATCTATTTATTTTATTGACACTGATGGTAATGTAATGTAATTATTATTCATTTGAAAGCATACTGGCTATGATCTAGGAAGGACCTCTGCTCACTGTATCCACTAATGTGGATGATGTTGGGAGATAATCATGAGATAAATCTTTGTCAGTCTTTAAACATTTACACAACTGCCTTCCAATATTTTGAACAAAGACACAGCCATGTCAAACCAAGGTCTCCTTCCTGTATTACTCAGTTATTTGATTATACATAAAATGTTGTCTACAACACAGCCATGTCAAACCAAGATCCCCTTCCTGTATTACTCTGTTATTTGACTATACATAAAATGTTGTCTACAACACAGCCATGTCAAGTCAAGATCCCCTTCCTGTATTACTCTGTTATTTGACTATACATAAAATGTTGTCTACAAAACAGCCATGTCAAACCAAGATCCCCTTCCTGTATTACTCTGTTATTTGACTATACATAAAATGTTGTCTAAAAACAGCCATGTCAAATCAAGATCCCCTTCCTGTATTACTCAGTTATTTGACTATAAATACAGTGTTATCTACAACACAGCAACAAATACATCTTCCTTATTCTAACAAATCCGATATTATAATATGTTGCCCAGTACTACAAGTCTATCCTTTTTATTCAAGTTTGTATTTGACAGAACTAAATTTTCTATAAATCTAGAGACAAAACGAACCTCAAAAACAAAATAACTGCATATTTCAATATTAGGGCTTCTTGCAAACAATTTTCATGATATATAACCACATAAAAGACGGTGGCTTCTTCCAGCAGTTCATCATTTAATTATGTACCATTTGTTTGCCCCTAATATGTCATACTAAACTGACACTAATTTATTCAAGCCACTTATTCATCAACAAAGTGTGTCAATAACATGATGTTGGAGTATAATAATTATATGTTGTATTTGTCTTTGATGTTATATGCTTCCTGCAGATTGATACATATATCTCTGAATGTCAATTATTCACTTTTTTCAATCCTCAAGTGTCACCATTTTTTGGAAGGTCCTTATATATACAATCCTAAAGAAATACATACAGCAAAGTCAAATTTAAAGGATGTTGATATCTTGGGACATTCAAGCTAAGGTGTAATCTAGTACAGACTGGATTGAATGTCATATGCTGTGATGTCACAGTAAGAGCTGAAAAAAATTCATACCATCCTCTTATGTTCTATGATTAGAACTGACATCCTCTTTGCTTGACCTAGTTTTGTAACTGGCCACCACTGTAAAAGTGTACTATGATCAAAACGTTTCATTCGGAAATTTTGATAATAGTTGAGATGCAGAGCAATCAACAATCATTTAAGAATCACGACTGAACTGATTAGAGCAATAATTAATATTTAATTAAAGATTAAGAAATATGTCTACATAACCATGTTAAATCGACAATTAATATTTAATTAAAGTGAGTAAATGTGCTGATATGACCATGTAAGAACAACTATCAATATGTAATTAAAGATGAGAAACTGTGCCTGCATGACTGTGTTAATTGACTTATACTTTAGAACCTCAAAATGAATGCTCCTATCACATTTCATGACAATTCTCCCAGATTAGTAGGATTATTTAAAATACATGATTTTCAAGAAGGCAGTCTTGGTGGGCATATTGAATAGTCAAGCAGTATCATCTTGAGTTTGGATCAACAAAACCTCATAATGAAAATTCCTCCTAATGGTTTAGATCACAATAGCAAACACTGCTATGGATGCTGGCCCTTACGAAAACTGACAGACAAAAACTCTTTCACTCATGCTCTTTTGGTATTTTACCAGCAGACCTAAATTAAAGTCTGAAAATATTAGCAACATATATACTGGAAAGTGGAATGTTCCATGAAACTGGAGACAAAGTCCAAACATTAAGGCATGGATGAACAAATGCAGCAGAATATACACTGATAGAAGAACAAGTTCATTCAAGTGTTGAAAAATATTCATCACCCACCAACTCTATTAGCCAAGGTGATACACATTTTGCTTACTTTGAAGTCGAAACGATAAAATGGACAGGATATTTTATTCCTGACTGACTCGAGCTATTACATATATAATTACACCAGAAATTACTTCTATCTCTCGTTATTACAAATAATACTTTTCTGTGAGAGATGAATCATGCACGATAATCCTCTCATCCAATTCCATCAGAGATCTGACCATTTTAGACAGGCTCATGCCAGGTATTTTACCTAAAAGAGTCATGCTTGTATCCTGGAACTACTCAGAGGATTAGATTCAACAATGATTACTCCAAGAAGAAACATTATTACATAACCATTGTTAATTATAACTATTTTGTACATACTAGCCATAATCAGCATACAAACCTACTTCTTCAACACTGGCACTAAGAGAAGTTTTTCTAGGTGTTCTAGAATTTTCTGTGCTAATGGAATGAAGGAATTAGGTTTGACGTGGGAATGGAATGAGTGTACCAGCTGAGTCAGCAAATGAAATAATAATAATAATAATAATAATAATAATTACTGCTATTATATATCCAGTTATACCAATGGAACATTAACAGCACCCAAGGAATGAACTTTTAAAACAAAATTTGAAAAAGTCACAGAATTATAAAAGGAGGCCACAGAGATCTCTTTTGGCAAAACTGGACATAGAGCCTATCATGATGAATCAACTCATCCAATTTCATGATTCATGGCAAGATTGTGTGAGAACCTATCATATTGAATCAACTCATCAAGTTTCATGATTCATGGCAAGATTGTATGCATACAGCATGCCATAAACTGCATGTGGTCGTAAGTTGAATGCAAAAATGTAACCAACAACATTTAATTATGCAATATTGGTCATGATGGGACTCTTTTCTTGAAGGGGTGCAGTATTAACAGAGATGCAAATCATTATCAGTTGCACAATCCTATCATGAACAGTGCCAGAGAATTGCATGTCAGACACAAAATTCAACCCAACCCATTGAATCAAAATATAATGATGTATAAAATAAGGGTCATCATGGCCTACAGCTGATATGAAGGAGAAGTATTCATCAAGATGCATCCATGAGTTCCATGATTCTTTGTGTGTTAGTATACTTGTAGCTTGCCATAAATTTCTGAGGTACAATGTGAAATATACGTCACAGTGACAGTTTGTGAGTGGAGTACTAATACAGACATAAAGACTCGTCTAGTGTGATGTTTGAAGCATGAACAGTAAAAATGTCAAACTGAACCAGCATATATGAAATATGGTTCACAGTAACCTACTTTTAAGATAAGAGTGTAGTACTCATCAAGATGCATCCTCTGACCATGTTCATAATTCCACCTATAACAGTATTATACATTAGATGAAACAGATGAAAATACTGCATTAAAAAACCCAAATTAATCTGGTATTACAATGCAGGAAATGAACAGATTAAAAGTGATAAATCCACAGGGAATTACATGCCACTATGTAAAATAAATAAAATGGAGGAGCACTGAATCTGCACAAGAAAAACAAATTTCATAGATCTTGTTAAAAATAAGTAACAGCAAGAATTTTTTGATAAATAAATAGATTAAAGATTTAAACAGCTAACAATCATGATAATGGTTAACTTACCTCATGAAGTCAACATATAACATGCATTTAATGAGAATATACTGAAAGATAATGTTTTGCATACAGACCATGATATATAATAATTAAACTATACATGGGATTAACCATGTGTGGTTTGAGAATGTGGGCTGGAATAACAGTTCCTGACATTTTCCAACTCACCTGCACCTGCACATAATTAGAGGGAACTAATCCCACTTCACCCAGACTGTTTCTGGCCTGCCACCATTCTGGATATGATTTTGCAATCAAACTGAGTTTATCTCCCTCTGAGAAACTCAAATATCCTGGATCATTGTCTTTGTAATCATACAGTGCTATTAAAATCTGCAAGAAAACAAAATAATATAATCAGCAATTGTTTTTCATATTAAGTGAAAATTAAAATCACTTGACTGCCTGGAGGACCAGTCAATTAGATTAAGTTTGAAAACAACATAAAAATAATTTGAAACATATTACACAACACAAATGATGGCACAAAGTCTACACTGTCATAAACTTAACAGTGTAAAAGATGTGAAGTGTTACAAATGTAATAGAGACAAGAGTCCCTCAACTGGACTGACTGATGCTCTACTGGATGAAAAGAATTTCCAGGAATTCAAGATAAGACCATTTCTTCATTTTAATCACTCTCTATTTTTCTTCAGTAATAACAGGATTTTCAAATTATCTACTGTGGTGCACATAGTGGATGTCAGCTTGGCAAAATTTCCATTTAGGACAAAATATGTATCATTAGAAGTCTTTTGGTGAAAACCTCATGTCATAATGGTCATCCATCCAGGGGGATTATAGTGACAAGACTGGTGAGATAGTCATCATGGCAACCATATTGGATGTATGACTGACACCATTTAAATTTGGGACTAAGAAAGTATCATAAGTAGTCTATTGGTCAACACCTCATCTTGATATAGCCATCCCTTTGGGAGGTTCAGAGATAACCATATTTTTAAGATAGCCACAATGGTGACCATATTGAGGGTTAGCCATTTTCAATAATGGCCAGTTAGACATCATAAGAACTTTTCTGATGAAATCCCTGTGTCAAATGACTTTTAATTTAATAGTAGCAAAAACAAGATTTTCCAGATATGCACATATTTGACACCATACCGGTACCATTTTAATTTATGAGCAATGAAACATTATCAAAAAATATTAGTGAAAACCCCATGCTGATCAATGAAACATTAACACAAGCATTTTAGTGAAAACCTCATGCTGATATAATCATTGATTTAGGATCAGTGACAACAAGACTTTCAAGGTGGTCACTATGTCAGGGATATTAGAGATCAGATCAGCACAGTTTAATATTTAGGACCAACTTGATAATGTAAACAGATTTTAGTGAAAACCTCATGTTGGTATGTGTGTGTGATTTGGATTTTTAACTTAGCTTTAAACAATTTTCAGTCATAACGCTACGATGTCTGCAGTGTGGCAGTTTATAGTGATCTTTAGCACTGGGGCATCATGCTGCAGACATGTAGCATGATGTCCCACCCAGATACATTTTCCTGACACCAGGCCGACCAGTCCTAACTCTAACCTCTAATTGCTGAGAGCCTAGCGAGACAGCTGTTAAGTACCATTTGTATAAGTCTTTGGTATGACTCGGATGAGGTTCGAACCCGCAACCTCCCACATCTGAGCCAGATGCTCTAACCACTAGGCCACTGGAGCGGTGCCCGTCTCATGTTGATATGAACATACATTCAGGAGGAGGAGTGATAAGAGTGTGAAGATGGCTGCTGTCTGGTGGCCATGTTGGGGATCAGATTGGCAACATTTTGATTTAAGTTTAACTGGACATCATAATAAGTCTTTCAGTGAAAACCCCATGTCCATATGACATTCAGTTCAGGTGGAGTTCTGATAACAAGGTTTTCAAACTGGCTGCCGTGGTGTCCATACTGGTTCTCAGATTGGCACCATTTTTATTTGGAATCAGGAAGACATCTTAAGATGTATTTTATTGAAAAACACATGCTGATATGACCATCCATGCAGGAGTAGTAGCGATAACAAGATTTTCAAGATTTTGTATGTCAAATTGGTACCATTTTTATTTAACACCAACTTGACATCAGAAGCCTTTTAGTGAAAACTTGATGTTGATATGACCTACAATAATATCGAGCAGCAATAACAAGGTTTGTGAGATGGCTTATATGGTGGCCATATTAGATGTCAGACTGGCAACATTTTCATTTCAGAGCAGCTACACATTATACGGTCTTTTAGTGAAAACCCATGCTAATGAGGGTATTCATCAGAAGTAGTGACAACACAATGTTCAAACAGTCCACTGTGACATCCATACTGGACATCAGATCAGCACAGTTTTTATTTTGTATGAACTATACATCATAAAATGTATTTTAGCAAAAACCTCATGTTGATATGACTATCCATTAATGAGGTGTAGTGATAAAACACTTTCAAGATGGCCACTGTGTGGCAGCCATATTCAGTGTTAGATTAGCCAATTATCATTTAAAACCATCAGTCTTTTTGTGAAAAACAATTGTTAATATGATAATTAGTGTAAGAGAAGACATAACAAGACCGACTGTCCAAATTGTACTATTTTCATCTAACACTAACTAGACATCATGTCTTAGCGAAAACCCAACTGATATGACAATCCATTCATGAGGTAAAGGGATAACAGGATTTTCAAGATGGCCACTGTGGTAACCATATGGATGCCAGATTGGCATGATTTTCATTTAGGACCAACAATACACCTAAAGAAGGCTTTTAATGAAACCCCATGTTGATATGACCATCCATTATGGTGGCCGTAATTGATGTCCAAGCATCACCATTTTCAATCAGGATCAACTAGACTCTAGAATGAATGGATGCCTCTACTTTATTCTAAGTAGTTAAGGAAGAGTAGTGATAACAAACTTAGGTTGATGAGTAGAAAGATGACTGCCATGCCATAATCATTCTGGTATATGACCACCTGTGAGATATAAAACTGAGACAGGAAATGGTAAAATGAAAAACCACAGATGGAAAGACTATATAAAGTAAATTAGATTAACCTAGTATTACCACAAAGAAGTATAATATAACAAAGTGAAGGTCCACAAAGGATCACAAGAATATGTCAAAACAACAAAACAGAGGATCAATGTATTTGCACAAAAAAAAACTAATTTGTTAAAGTTTTATCACAAATAAATGAATTATACCATGAAACAGCAAACCACTACAATGCCATAACATTGTCTCAGTACTTATTTTAATGTAGTACATTGGTTAAGTCATGACTAAAATGTACTACACAGAAACACACTTTCCACACAGAACCAATTAAATTGTTTTGATATGTGCAGTACACTTAACAACTTGACAGTGATGAATATGAAAATATAAGCTGTCAGTGTGATGTGAAAATTTTAGCAGAATCAACTGGGCAATATGGATGTCAACATCTAACTGCAGGATTTCCATAATACATTTCATAAACAATACATACATAACAGATGGCAACATCTACATCTTAGATTTCCTTAATGCATTTTGTACACAAAGCATACTGGATGGATGGCAACATCTGGTTGTAGGATTTCCTTAATACAGTTCATACACAATACATACCCGATGGCAACATTTCACTGTAGGATTTCCTTAACACATTTCATATAAGATACATACCAGATGGCAACATTTAGTTGTAGGATTTCCTTAATGCATTTTGTACACAATACAAACCCGAACCAGTTAAATAGGTATACAAAATTTTATGTTTATTTCCAGATCGAAATGGAAGCTACATTTACCTGAGATGAATATATATTTAATTCAAATAACAACAGCATTAATATGAAACAATCTGCAACAGTGTTTGATTTTGACCACATAATGACTGGAGATCAGAGAAAATATCAAACAATGAAGTATCATAATTTCCACTGACAAAGTAACAATGGATGTAATGATTAATGAAAAGTATTATGTAGTAGATTGGAAAATTCAGATAAAGGAGTTTAATACATGTATTTCAAAATTAAACGATATAAACTATGAAAGAGAATTTTAATATGAATGAGTCTGCAGACTGGTAATATTTCTTTCTTCATGATAGTAATGGCTTTACAGATGAAGGTACGTCAAGGTTAAACCATTAATAATTAATAGTTTCAAAACTGAAATTGGATTACACAACCAATGGTGATGGCATCTTTTTGTTACACAGTGACATGGTTATAAAAATGGATAATATAATGGGATGCAACAACAATTTACAGAAATCCAGTGACATGTATAAATCTGGATTACAAATCTCACCAACAATACTGATACAAGAAAAAGTGGTAAAGGCTAGCAAACGATCTGTGACAGTATGGAAATAAATTGAGGAGGAGAAAAATACAAAGTGGGTAAAAATTATGTAAAGAAGCAGGATGACAATAATGTCTCTATTGTGTGCCCTACTATATGACACTACGACATTGTATGCCCTGCTATAGGACACTAGGACATTGTATGTCCTGCTATATGATACTAGGGCATTGCATGCCCTGCTATATGACACTAGGACATTGTATGCCCTGCTGGATGACACTAGGACATTGTATGCCCTGTTATATGAGACTAGGACATTGTATGCCCTGCTATATGACACTAGGACATTGTATGCCCTGCTATATGACACTAGGACATTGCATGCCCTGCTATATGACACTAGGACATTGTATGCCCTGCTATAGGACACTAGGACATTGTATGCCCTGCTGGATGACACTAGGACATTGTATGCCCTGCTATATGATACTAGGACATTGTATGCCCTGCTATATGACACTAGGACATTGTATGCCCTGCTATATGATACTAGGACATTGTATATCCTGCTAGATGACACTAGGACATTGTATGCCCTGCTATATGACACTAGGACATTGTATGCCCTGCTATATGACACTAAGACACTGTATACCCTGTTATATGAGACTAGGACACTGTATGCCCTGCTATATGGTACTAGGACACTGTATACCCTGCTGTATGACACTAGGACACTGCATGCCCTGCTGTATGACATTAGGACATTGTATGCCCTGTTATATGACACTAGGACATTGTATGCCCTGCTATATGACATTAGGACACTGTATGCCCTGCTATATGACACTAGGACATTGTATGCACTGCTATATGACACTAGGACATTGTATGCCCTGCTATATGACACCAGGATATTGTATACACTGCTATATGACACAAGGACATTGTATGCCCTGCTATATGATACTAGGACACTGTATGCCCTGCTATATGATACTAGGACAATATGCCCTGCTACATGACACTAGGACACTGTATGCCTTGCTATATGATACTAGGACACTGTATGCCCTGCTATATGATACTAGGACACTGTATGCCCTGCTATATGATACTAGGACATTATTCCCTGTTATATGATACTAGGACATTCAGAGGACACATCAATTTAGAAGCATCAAAATTCAATCTTAACCATGAAGTAAACAAACGATAATTTATCTTATGTTTTCTTGTTTTGAGACCTGCTAGGTTTACTTTCTAACTAACCTTGAATACTACTTATTGCTTTTTCTGCACCTTTGTTCAAACCTACAAGGAAAATAAGATGTTCAGCAAGTAAAGAAACAATTTATTGTAATCATAGGTACTGATAAATTTAAGTTTAAATGCAAATGTGGTCCTCTTCATAAGCATGTCGTGGTAAAAATGTAGTTCTCTTCAAAAGCATGTCTTGGTAAAAAAGTGGTTCTCTTCATAAGCATGCCATGATAAAAATGTGGTTCTCTTCATAAGCATGTCTTGGTAAAAATATGGTTCTCTTCAAAAGCATGTCTTGGTAAAAATGTGGTTGTCTTTAAAAGCATATCTTTGTAAAAATTGTTCTCTTCTCAAGCATTTCTTGGTAAAAGTGTGCTCTTTTCACAAGCATTTCTTGGTAAACAAAGGCTCTCTTCGAAAGTATGTTTATCTGAAGCAGACGTGTCAATATTAAAGTCCCATTGTTGGCAAAAATATTCTAAGTTACACATGTATTCATGTATTTAGAGCAAGCTATAAGTCCAAGTCACAACACAGAGACGGATTGTAGGTTGTGAACAGTTGCTAAAGGATGTCCTGCAGAATAGTATAGAAGGGGCGGTGGGAGGGGAAATGACTAACAATAGAGAACAAATAAAGCCGTGGCAAAACAAGCGGGTGCATGCAGCCTTGACATGATGAGAACCGTACAAAATATCAATTGTCTTGACATTATGTGAATTCTGTAGCAAATGGGTAAATGTATGTCACTGAAAAGAAAGATATGACTCTCTTTTCATGACAGTGTACAAGCTACCTTAGATTTCTTTCAATCAACTAAAAACATAAAAATTATTCCATGAGTCTGTGTTTGTGATGCCAACTTTCCACTGGCCATGATGTAAAACTGTTTGTGTACAGTGTTTAAACTGATTTAGGAATGCATACAAATTTTGACATCAGCAATGACTGAATATTAGCTGTGTGCACAGAAGTAGATTAAGCATTTGTGAACACAAATATATGACTATTTTGAATGGATTTTGTTATTTTTATCTAAAACTGTAATCAACATAAAGACGATTTTGTATCCAGGTGTCACGTTGTGGGAAAATTTGCATAGTTAATTTGTCCAAGTCTCTGTCATATTGTAGTTAAAAACACATGCGCACAGGGGCCCAGAGTGGCCAAGTGGTCTAAAGCGCTCACCGTTACCGATCACTGCCATCTCACTTCTGTCTGCGTAGGTTCGAGTTTTGGATTCTGCCAATGTGGGTATGTGAGAAAGCTTGCCAGTAGCTTCCCGTGGGTCTGTGGTTCTTTCCAGGGTTTTCCCGGGTTCTTCCTCCACCATTATTAGTGGCCGCCATGTACAGCCGATCATAACCTATCTTGTGCTGAAAAGTGGTGTTAAACCCTACAACAACAAGAACACATCGTGCAGCTTGGATAATGTCAATACGTATCATGTCAGATTATCTAAGATTACAACTTTAGACCCGAATCTGGACAGAAAGAAACTGCCTGTCTGTTTTTTAACCATCAGGCAATGGCCCGCTGGTGTAAGTGCAAAGGGAATTCTATAGCCAGGGACAACAAAGCAGAGACCAAGATGTTTGTTTCGTGACGTCATGACAGACATGAAAGCAATTTCAGGCTTTGGAAAAATGAGAAACAGAGAGTGACAAGTGTTAAATTAATCAAGACAGTTTTCAAAAAGACCAGACTATATCCAATGAAAACTGAGAGATTCAAACATAGGGTAGATTCTAAACAAGCAAGCCGCTTATGTACAAACTAAATCCATTTTTTTAATCAGTACATGTGTGAACCTCGCCAAGGGTGGATTATAAGTGTTACAGGTTCGACATCGAAGGATTGGACAACAGGAAAGAGACATGAAAAGCATGTGGTGGGTGCTCATAGTGATATCAGCAGTTTCTGTGTAGATGCAGTGCCAGAAGGAGCATGTGATAATAAGCACCGGAAGTGTCAGAGGAATGGATCCGGAAGTGACAGGAGAGCACGCTGTCAAGGGTATCGGAAGTACCAAAGATAAACAAGAAGGAAGAAACTGACTGACAGATGAGTAACAGAAACAACACTGAAGGAAACACTCTCACTAGGACCTTTAAGTTCATGTGAAGAAATAATAATTGGAAACTGTTAATAGGTCATTAATTGTATTAGTTAAAAAAAAAAAAAAAAAAAAAAAAAAAAAATTGCGATTGAGAAATTTGTCAATAAAATTACTGAATACATTTGTTATATTTTATTAAATTGTTATACTTTTCACCTTGAGCTATTTATATACCTAGACTGTCAGCATTGCTGACTGGAGGCAATCACAGGATATGAAAAAGATTCTGGGAAGGTGTTTGAGTCTTATAATAAAGTACTTGCCTTGGCTAAAGTTGAAAAGGTAATGAAGCAATGAAAGGCATTAATAATTTTATGAGACTCCTGCATGGGACAGTAGAATATCAAGCAACCTTTAAAACTGAGACAGATCATGTAGCTGCACATCGACCAGTATTTACTCCAGAAATTGAGGCAGAAGAATACTCAGATCAAGCAAACCCACAAGGAACACCAAAAATATACATCCACACAGAAAGAATAAAAATGGCCTGCATCTGAATCTTGTACACTGGAATCAGAATGGACAGACAGACAGTTACCAAAATGTATGTCCAAGAAGGAAGAAGAAAAGAAAGGATGCAGCCTTGGTGTACTGTGTGAACCTAACTGACTTGCTGATTGATTTGAAACTCATGGGATCAATTTGTGTGGGCAATAACACACCAGGAGTCACATAAGTTTGTCAGTGCTTCTTCCATAATGACGTCATGGACACAAAAACATATGCATCGATGCATGAACTTGTTCAAGACACCCACGATGTATACAACGAACTTCATTCATACAACACCGATGATGAACACTGAAACAATTGAGATGCTTTATAGGGAAACATTTCATGTTTTAAGTGATATCTGCACTGTGATGCAACAAGTCGTTGTAAATGACGAGAGACAATCAATGATAAAATTCAAAGAAAAATCAAATTATTAACCACCAGAGACTCTCAAATTTTCATGAGCCCATAGTCAGTTCCACCACTGCCACAGAATCTCAAACATATGTGGATGACACTGCATGGTCATCAATAAGATTAGTTTTAGGTTTGCATAACAACATCTCTGATGACAAAGAATTTTTACGTATGGGATATCATATTGCACCCGATATTGTGAAGATTACCTCAATGACCAAGATCAATTTAACCTGTGATGCTATCAGTAAAAGTTATGAAACAACATGTTACTGTTTGGGTTCTCATCAACCATGGAAACAGGTGATTTGATATCGATTACACCCACAGCACCTGTGCATCTTCCTTGTCATAATAATAGGTAGACACATTTCTTTTTCCTTTGCAGCCTGTCATCAAGACATGCACATTTTTGATCTGCACGGTAAAACACTGACAATACAACTCTACAACAGAGATCAACCTGACATTTAAATATAATATTGATAGTCATGTGTGGACATGTGAATCCCATGGACACTGTGAACTCGAGAAAACCTGTTTAAGCTACATATTATGGAACTGACCTCAGTAATTGTGAATTATTCACAGGTGCACCAAAGGTTCTTGGGGCTCTTACCTCGATTGCTGCACCAATCGCTAAACAAGTTGCAATGTGAGTCACCGATAGTATCAAAAGTGCTGCTGTGAAATGATTGAAGTATCTGGGATCGCCACTGATTCAATCATTTTGAGATCAACAACAATGATTAGTGACTAGAGCACCACCAAAAGCGGTTACACTACCATCAACATAAACTATGCCGCCTGCAGTTGGTAAAATCATTAATGAAGCTGCACAACAATGGTTGTCAGATCTGGCAATGGGCAGTGGATTCAGAAAGCAAAACTTTCTAAAATGGTATTAGACAAGATGAATGTGTAAACAATGACTCAGTTTAAAGGTATATCCGATCCTGCAGTTGACATTGGCGCACCTATGTTAGTGGATCAAAGCAAAAGAGATTTAAGTATCAGTCACATCCAGCCAAGGTAAATGGCCAGCAGAAAGTAGAATTACTAGAGCAGGACACATCTAGGTTTTTGCCTTAATGCAAAGCATTCTTGGAAGTCAAAGGGAAACTGGTACGGAATGATGTGGATCAGTGGTTCTTCCTGTGTTTTTCTTCTGGGTTCTTCCTTAACTAGTCATTCTGGCCACAATGTAGAGCCTATCATATGCTGAAAAATGGTGTTATACCCCAAAAAAACAACAACTACAATGTACAGAATGATGATGCCAATGGCCAAGTTGGATTAATTCATCATCTGAATCATGGCTTTGATTAACAGTGCACATTATTCCATCATTATATAGGAAATAAAATCAATTATTGACAACGTACACGCAGTCATGACGATTATTTTGCTTTCCATATACAACGAGGATTACACGATAATGAGTCCAACTACGCAGTTTGTCAAAGATGCAAATAATGGTGCAGACCATAGACTGCATATAGTTCAGCAACTTGCACAGGGTGCTTTTCTGGACCCACAACCTGCTGGTATGCCTGCCATATATGTTGTTGGTGGTGTTCCTACATTTAATTCCAATCCGACATTTAACCTTGGATTTGCACAGCATCGATCACATCTCACTGGTGATTCACTGACGTTTTCATGTGCAATTCCTCTCAGTCACATATTTGGGTTTTGTATAGGTGTTTACAAGGATATTGTAGGGGCCAAGCACACAGTCACTTTATTCCATAAGAACAATGCTAACAATTCAATCTGGCACACAGGAGGTGTTGATGGAAAAGTTGTATTAGAAACATTGACTGTATGGAAGCCAGAGCTTACTCCTTCACTGACCAAAGAATCATGTTTGTTATCGTTTATGCAGTCGGGAACCACATCAACACTATTGTTTCTAGCACATATCACAGACTCCCACCCACCAAATGATATTGTGGGACAGTTTACTTGGTAAAGAAGTACCAAATTGATCTGACTGCACCAACACATATTCGTGGCATTTCAGAATACAAATCGTGGTAATAGTTACAGTAAAATGATATTTGACACTTTAGGAGTCAGACTTAAGTTTCTTTGCAGTTAAACGATCATCAGGAATGTTATGGAGAAACTCAACTATTACAGCAGACAATCCTCATATTGCAAGTGTGTATCACATTCTGTGGTCGTATATGGACTGGCATCAAAGTAATCGACACTGGTTTCCAGATTTTCCAACAAGACTTTCATACACTTTAAGTTGTTCAGACAATCTGCTGTCAACATGTATTTTCATGCAAACGTACCTCCTGGTGGTGATAATTACAACTGTTATGCTGTGATACTTTCTGAAAGGACCCTGTTGGTGGTGGGTGCTGATGGCTAAAAGAGGCTTATTGATGCATCTATGGAAAATTCATAGAATTTTCTTGGATTCAAAATTAAACTTATTAAGTTTTTAAATAACGTCCTATCATAAAGTGAAGGTTGGCCTTAGCGACAATCTGCTGGAGAAACAAAAGAAACAAAAAAAAAAAAAACAGAACAAAAACAATGTGGGGGACACACTGAAACCTTCACGGAGAAAATGACCGGAAATGTCCCCGTGTGGTTTACCCAAACACAGCTCGCACAGCTTAATGCAGCCAAACATAACAACACCTCAATGACATAAAATCATCCAAGTCAGAGGTGACACAAATGCAAAAGATTGGTGGAGTATTTCCATTCCTTGCAGCAATTCCTGCGTTGTTGGCAGCAGCAGTTCCAGAGGCTGCAAAAGCTGTGGTGTTAGGGGCTGTCTGAACTGCATCTTGGATTGTGCTAAAAAGGTGGCTGGTGGTCACATAGTACATCGTAGGTCTATGAAAAAGGAAAAGGCCTTTGATTACCAGGAATAAGTCGATGTATACCATTGAACAGAAGTCTTTGATTACCAAGTGAAACATGCAGAAGATCACGCTTCCATTCACCAGTCTTGATTTTCTCGCGATGGCAAAATCAGTCAAGCATTTTCATGGTGTCTTTATGAGAAATGAACTTGTATAAATGATGCCACGCACATGTGAAACCAGTATCGTCAACCTGGATTTGTCAATAAGACATCATGTGGCACTCATTTGGTTGCACATGTGGTAACACCTCAACATTGTTTGTATTTTCACTTGTATGGACTTGCACCACTAGCTTAAGTTGTTAATTATTTAATTATGCACGGTAAACAACCACTGTTTTATTCAACTATGCCAGGACAAACACGGCTGGATGGGCCCATGTGACCGTCGTCATTAAAGCATTGCATTTACTTCAGCATTCACCAACACCGCAAACACTTATTGATTTCACATTGAAGTAAATTTAATTTTAAACAAATGTCTATTAACATTTATGGACGTTACTAAGCCCAACGTCATAGTACTGAGGTGGAATTGCCACCAAAGTGGATTTCACTGAGTTTACTAGTTGTGTTGTTGGTATTGACCCATGTGAGCTTGTGATATTTGAAAAAGAAAATGGGAAACTTAAAATATCTAATGTTGAGATTCAAGACATTGTTATCAAGCCCAGAGGCATTATCTTCAAAAGCCTGGCTGTGATCACTGAAAATAGTGCAATCAGAGACAGCGGTGTGTTGGTTACATTTATCAAAGACTATGTTGATACAACTAATGGTGGGATGAAACAATACGTGGATGAACAGATCGCTGACGTGCCCGCAAAAACCACATGTAGTAGGTTCACTTACAATAGACATAAAACTGCTGACCAGCAAAGATGAGGAAACAAACTGAATTTAAGACAGGAAATGGTCGAATTGTTTTTGATAATGTGAATGATTTTCATAAACCTAAATCTCGTATCCCAACGGCAAACGAGTCTGAATCACATTTATTTATTATATCTGAATCGTATTTATTTATTATATCTGAATCATATTTATTTAATATATCTGAATCGTATTTATTTATTATATCTGGTTATTAGAGGATGGAATCAAATAACAGCATTAATCAATAATAAGCCTCAGTGAACGAGTAATATGTGACGAACCTATAAATGGTACTAAACCTTTCATATATACAACAGCAATGTGGCTGTTAGCTAAAGATGGAATTCATTTCGAAACAATGAATGTTTATCCAGCCAGCTGCTTAGCAGTCTTTGGCATTTCTTTTTAAGATTCGATTCATCATTGTACATATGTGATGGATTCTGACCGCAGTGATGAGTTTGCAGAACTTACTGACGAGACGTTAGACCAATTGACAACGGATAGTAAAACTGATGCTGAGTTTGTCCCACTTGTTGATGAATATCTGCAATAGAGGGTGTACCAGACCCTTGTATACATCCAAATATAATCTTGTTAATCACCAAATAGATAATTAGAACCACCCTAACATGCCAATACCAACTCAAGGTCAGCTAGGTGTATTACAGCATTAGCACGCGAAACTCTCAAGCACTGACTATGACATCAGGAGCAAAAACACTCAGGGATTGTTTCTAAAATGGTGAAGTGGTATTCACGACTGTGTCCACCCAGGTTACATTTACTGACAAATATTTCTCACCAACATTGACTCAATTGAGTAAAGAAAGATCTCCATTATTATTCAACAAGAATGCACTTGTTCAGGTAACAATTAATGGGCAAAGATGATTGTTAGATGCAAAAGGTGCACATGTAATTGGTGTGTTTTGAAATGAAAAGGGTGCCAGACCACCAAAACTCACAATCACCAGATTTTTAAATATTCCCACCAAATAGATAGTTGGAATCACCCTAACGTGCCCATACCAACTTGAGGTCAGCTAGGTTTTATAGCAATAGCACGTGAAATGCTCCACTGTTGACTACAACACCAGGAGCAACATGACTCAGAGATTGTTTCTAAAATATTCACCACTGTGTCCATTCACTGACAAATATTTTACAGCAGGGGTGTACAACAAGAGGCCTGCGGGCTGGATTCAACCTACGAACGTGTTCTATCCGGCCCTCAGGACTAATTAAAACAACACAGGAATCTGGCCCGTGAACAGTAATTATATTAAAGAAATTAGTGTTTGCGGCCCTCGAGTGGTCTGAATTACTCCTTTTCCTTTAAAACAACCTACATTTGTTTAAACGACGTTTAAACCGCTTTTTTGTGAGTGGTCTGCTCTTTTTCACTTCTTTCAGTTACAATAATTTTCCTCCAGCCTTTAAATTTGTCTCTTTTTGGTTCGAGGTTCGTCCATTGTTATTAAGGTTCTAGGTGTTAAAATTATTAGTCCTCATTTGTAATATCGAACGTAAAGACAGTTTTGACTGGTCTGTGGGAAAATATGAAAAATCTATACATGTGCATTGCATATCTAACAATTAATGAAATAAAAAACAATTATCTCATACAGAAACAGGACCATTTACTCAGGGACAAAAGTCAATGGCTTCATTCAAGGATGACA
This sequence comes from Megalonaias nervosa, assembly GCA_016617855.1. Taxonomy (NCBI): domain Eukaryota; kingdom Metazoa; phylum Mollusca; class Bivalvia; order Unionida; family Unionidae; genus Megalonaias; species Megalonaias nervosa. The sequence continues at coordinate 73,723 of JAECUM010006410.1, read as the reverse complement.
TACAGGGATTAACTCCATAAGCAAAGTGTGTAACCCGGTTGTACCAACTTGAATAGACAGCTTTGTGATTGGGATGTAATCACTTAACATCGGGGGCAAAAACAACAAACATCACAAGCCTTGAACACTATCAATTGAATCCCACAAACGATTCTCACTTGCTGGTTTAATAGACAATGACCTTATTCACCCCTGGCAATACGGATTAACTCAAGACAAACAATATACGCGACCACTACGTCAACTTTGGCACTACAACGGCAATTTGTGACATATACATTAGCCTGGTTTATGGACTGTAGCTTCTATCACCAGTAGCAACAATCCTTTTTTTTTTAATATTCCTTTTATGTTTGTTTCTGATCAGAACAATCGATACAAATCAAGCGGTCATTGTAACAACTGATTACATATAGGTCAGTGGTGTCTGTCTGTTCTCGTGATACGGTCATTCATAGGGATGCCGGGTCTTACGAAGGCCGGGAAGCAGCCTAAGTGCAGGAATAATTAGCCTGGTTCCATGCGTTGTATGCTCCTTGCGTTCCTCACCCCTATACGAATAATGGAGAACAACACGGAGCATACGAAGCTGGGAACCAGACTAGGAAATAATCTACATACACTTTAGTCTGGTTTATGACAGAAACTATAAATAGTATAAGCATAGCTAAACAAAATTCAGTCATGGTAACCAGCCAAATTTTAAATTTTTTTTTATTATTTAGAACGGTATGAGTGGTCGTTCTTACAGGGATTATATAAAGGTCGGTGGAGTTTATCCTCATTTTTGCGATGCGGTCGTTCATAGCAGTGTCGAAATGCATATTTTGCCAAGACATCACGGTCACTGGTCACATGCAGCAGGTGGTCACTCATTAACAGAGTGTTTACATAATAAAATCGATCCATGCATTACGATTGTGGTCGGAAATGACAGGTGGTCGCTCATAGCAGAGGTGGCTCATAGCAGTTGTTACTATATATCTTTTGATTCCCCTCAAAATAACACAAGACATCATCTGTTTTCATTAAGTTATCTTTTATAAATTATGCATTCTTAGGGAAGATCTATAATTTATTCTGGTGAACATCAGAGGAGTGGCCAAATAGGACCTGGTTTTTCTGTGACTCCACTTACTGGGAAGATAGCCAACTATGATCCCTCCTTGGATGCGTCATGTTTAAAAAGTCTAGTCATGTTTCTGTAAGCCAATAGTACCATGTGTGAGCCTAGCTTCTGTTAAATGACGCAAATGAAGACAGAATATATGTCAAATAGTATGCAAACTAATACCATACCAATGTGATAAAAAAACCGTCTTATTTGGAGGGGGGGGGCTGATTCATAACACAGATAACTTTATTATGGTTTGACGTTCATGTCTACCTGCATTCACCATAAAGTCTCTGACTGTCTTCTTGCGTCATGAAGTGTAGGACCAGCTGGTTATGGATATGACCAGTATCATTTTGAGATTAGTGGTCCTGTGGGCTTGCATTATACTCTGGCAAGTTTAATACACCAACTAATATGATTCAATTGTAGTGGCATGAAAATTCATAAAGAATATTTATGTTATGTTCACTTAAATGTTTCCTAAAACAATATTTACAGCTTATTTGTGGGCACAATTACCCAGTTTCACTTTTTCAACATGCCTATCATCATGGCCATATTGGATGTCAGATCAACATCATTTTTGTTTAGTCCAACTACACTCCAAGTCTTCTGGTAAATACAACTACACTCCAAGTCTTCTGGTAAATACAACTACACTACAAGTCTTCTGGTAAATACAACTACACTCCAAGTCTTCTGGTAAATACAACTACACTACAAGTCTTCTGGTAAATACAACTACACTCCAAGTCTTCTGGTAAATACAACTACGCTCCAAGTCTTCTGGCAAATACAACTACACTCCAAGTCTTCTGGTAAAAACAACTACACTCCAAGTCTTCTGGTAAATACAACTACAGTACAAGTCTTCTGGTAAATACAACTACACTCCAAGTCTTCTGGTAAATACAACTACACTCCAAGTCTTCTGGTAAATACAACTACACTCCAAACCTTCTGGTAAAAACAACTACACTCCAAGTCTTCTGGTAAAAACAACTACACTCCAAGTCTTCTGGTAAAAACCCCAAGTCAATACGGCTTTCCATTTATGAAGAATAGCAATAACAAGACTGTTGAGGAGGAGTAGAAATAATATTTTCAAGATGGATGCCATAGCAGCCATATTGGATATCAGAGCAGTACCATTTTAATTAGGACCAACTAGACATCTTGAAAAGAATTTTGGTAGAAACTTCATATTGATATGACTTTCCATTCAGAAAGAGTGCTGGTAACAGAATTTAAAAGATGGCAAACATAGCAGCCATACTGGAAATCAGAATTTGTTTAGTTGCAACACTATGTTGATATGAGAATCCAAATCAGGAGATATAGCAATAACAAGATTTTCAAGATGGCCAATGTGGCAGCCATCCTGAATATCTGAACAGCGCTATTTTTATTTAGGAGCAACTAGTCCATGGGATGAATGTGAATAATGTTTCAAAACAATCCTACAAGTAGTTCAGGAATAGTGACGATAACAAAGTTATGCCAACTGCCAGATAGACGATGGACTACAGGCCATCCCATAAAACCTACTGGTCTACAACCAGTAAAGATAAAAAGGCCTAAACGAAGCAACTTGTAACACTGCCATTACTGGCCTTAAGTTGTACCTGTGAAATTTTATCCACATGTGTTCCCACCAGAATCACAGGGGGGCTGCCAGCTTCAGGAGATGATGCACATGAATGTATTGAGTTTAGCCAAACCTCAGTTAGCTCTGAAAAAAAATCATACACAATAGTTTGAATGGCACATTATAAGCCTGCCCCAAGATCAATAACTGTTTACGCAAAGTAAATGAAATATCTGTACAAAAACCATTTTCTTCTTTCAGTAATAGTCATCTTTACCTTTGACTGTTTTTAACCCTAATATTGTTAGGTTTTCTTCTTATCCTAATCACAAGCAATCCACAGAGTTTGGTCCAAGTCTGCATTATAGAATAAATGTTGTTCAGAAACCATTTTATTCTTCTCTTTGTCACAGTAACTGCAACCTTTGACCTTTTGACTCTAAAATCAACAGGAATCTTCCTATTCTTAAATGTTAGCCATACACAAAGTCTGATTGAGGTATGCAAAAACAGAACCAATGTCATTGTTCAGAGATACAATAGTGATAATATTTCTTTCTTGGCCATGACCTGCATGTCTTAGTTTTGATAATGAGGTCAATTATTAGATACATAAAGATAGATGCAAAAAGAAGCCACATTCCAAATTCAAAGAAGACAAAATAAAATCATACCGAATTAAAAGAAAACAAATTAATACTAAGGTTAATCTTGGATGTGGAAAGGCATACATACATGCAACTGGATGCCAAGATACATGCAATGTTTATGTGCTCTGACTGCATTAATGTAGAAAGTAACTATGAACAATGAGTTCATTTCTTTCATTTGGGCAGTGAAGTAGTAGATCAAAACTTACCATGAACTTGGCACTTCATTATCCCTTCACTATCAAAATAACACTCATCAGCTACAAGGTCAGTAACCTGTCCACTGACATCAGAAACCAAGAGGTATATGGCTCGTCTTGTTAGGAATGTCTGGTGTGTCGTGTAGAATGCATACTGGCCTGCAAAGTCCCAAATTGTTAGAAGTGAGTTTTCGCCAGTACCTTCTAATTTCTTAACATGTTCTTTCAACAATTTTAACATGGCTATCGTGTTTGTTTCAGACTGGGTGGGGTTCTTCTGAACTAAAGTTGAAGAGGATTCTCCTTGCTGATCAGCAGGGGATTCTCCTTGCTGACTAGTGGCAGACGAAAGATCTTGGCTAATGTCTTGCTCAGAAGGATGATGGTGTAGTACTTCTGCGTCCTGGTCTTCAACTGCAACATGACTATCTTCAAGACTTTCAGTTCTTTCTCCTTCAGGAGGAATTATGGCCTGTTCATCAGTGGCCTTGCCCTTCATTGAGCATTGCTCCTTCAGGACTTTGGCAATGCGCTGCAGTCGATAATCCTGTCCTGAGTCTGAAAACAAAAGAACTTGAACATACAATTGAATTCTGATTTGCATTCGCCAATCAAAATGGGAATGAAAATGTAAATTAGTCTAAAATACAAACATATGTGGTTCTGGTAATGGCATGGAAACAAGAGGGCTGTTAAGGTCTTTATTATTTACCCAGATTATGTTACTTCACATCACAGTTTCCAATCTGGGGCCCCGAGTGGCCGAGTGGTCTAAAGCGCTGATCGTTACGGATCACTGCCATCTCACCTCTGTCTGCGTGAGTTCGAGTCCAGGCTCGGCTAATGTGGGTACGTGAGAAAGCCTGCCAGTAGCTTCTCATGGGTCGGTGGTTCTTCCGGGGGTTTTCCAGGGTTCTTCCTCCACCATTAATACTGGCCGCCATGTATAGCCTATCTTGTGCTGAAAAATGGCGTTAAACCCTATAACAACAACAACAACAACAACAGTTTCCAATCTAAAGTCACTGGTCTCGATATGAAATGCAGGGCACAGCCAGTATATGTACTTATTTTGTTTTGCTGTATGTATAAATGAAATCTGTTATAGGGTGAAGACCATCTAAATTGGGTAGACTGGGTTACTGAAACCATGCATATTTTTTCTATGACCTTTGACACACACTCTACTGTCTTGGACATATACAGATTAACTAGCCCTTCTTTTTGAGGTGCTACATAACCTTTGACAAAATTCTACCACTCAGGTAAGACTAATCTCTTGGATTTATCCAAGGTGAGGTATGGTAGGCAAATGGAATACAGGTATTCTTATAGAAAGTGTCAAAATAATAGAAGAATCATGAACAAAGTCATAAAAAAATAATGAAAACGCTCTAAACAAAGTACATGTAGATTTCCACATGGGTTTTGATACCAATGCTGGACACATATGCCAGTGCTGTTTTGGCAGTATACATGGGATTTTTTTATACAAAGACTCAAATCCAAGGCCTCACCAGATCTATATGGACTTTCTACTATCTGCAACATCTTAACCAATGCACCAAACCCATTCCTTTGACACGCTGCCTCTGCTTTTCAAAGATGTGTCTTCATGTCTTCGTTATCCGTGATCATGCTGACCTACCAAACAAGTCTGAAAGTCAAATTCATTACAAGTCTGACCTGATGGGTTCTTATCATCTGAAACGCGATCTCTGATTGTCCATATAACCAGATAGGATCGAGGGGGGGGGGGGAGGGACCTCAGTAGTCTAATATTTATAACACTTAAGTCATTTTGGTGAACTACTGTTTCACTTATTGCTTATCTGAAACCTGATAAGTGGTAACTGTTATTTTGCTATTTCTTGTATCTTTAACTTTATCCCACACTACAATCCCTTTGGTCATAAAAACAATGACAATTTCCACTCAGCAGTGAGGATGTATTCACATCAAGTGGACAACAGTTTTTCGACGTGAAAAAGCATGCTACACAATAGCATACAAAATGTACTGCTGCTATTAAAACATTCATTATACACTTTTGACCTCATGTCTTCAAAAATGTTAAATATAAGGAATTTGGTAATTGACAAACATCGACAGATGCAAGCTTATTTTCTACAACAATCTGATACATTCATTAACTCAAATGCCATGTCAGTGTGTCAGGAAAGAGTATCCTACTTCTGAGCTGTGTAACCAGGGATGGCACTGGACTTTGCCAATGTCACAAATTGCTATTTTTATTACTTATCCATGACAAAATATACCATCTGGCGATTTCTTTGGCAACAACACTTTTTGGCTGTTTAAACTTGTATATACATTCTGGGGTTTGGGGTGGAGAAATTCCAAGGCACCATGGGGGGGGGCGCTCACCAGTTATTATGTACTATTAAGAAGTGACATATGTAAGGTGAAGTTGTTTGCATTTGAAACATGCATAGTGGAGAGAATGTTGGCATACTTCCATGCTACTTTGATGTAATGTGGCTGACATTTCTTTGGATACTGTACTTGTGGAAACTGTACACTGAAATAGGGAAAATGAATTGAAATAGGGAAAATGATTTTTTCCAGACTAGACTTTTATCAGCTTCTGAAAGTGCAATAAATGAATTACCAATTACATAAAATGTAAAAAAAATTATCAGCACTTTTTTTTACAATTTACCTCTGAAGTTCAGGATGTGAAAACGACCAAATGGAGCTAGCAGTTTTTAAAAAGTGCACATCTGGAGTAAGGCCAAGCTGTATAATCTATAACCCATATGACACCCATCAATTATACACCAAAATAAAGTGAATTAAAGGTTTTTCGAACAATACCTGAGATAAAAAAAGGTCTTTTTTAAATAACCTGCATAACCAGTGAGGAAACCCGGGGAAATTCTTTTCCTTTAAAATTCTAACCCTAGGCAAAATTCGAAACTGTAGAGAGCCACCATGAAAGGAAGCCACAAACTTGGATATGAAATGCACTGGAATGTATATATTGTTACATAGGTCTAAACAAATCCTTTGTTCATATTGACAGACAAACGCGTCTTAACAGCGCATTTTAAGATCATAATCCACTTATGCAGACACCTGGTTTGGGTACTGTATGTATTGTTACGTGTCTAGGCTCTTAACTAAATGTAACAGAAAATAGTGATGGCAACAAGCTTTGTAAAATTTAACAAATAATTTATTTCCCTAGAAAACCAAGGTAAAAATGAGAAAAAGAACTTACGGTTTTATGAATCAAATCCAAAATTAATCCAAGAATTAAAAAATGGAAGTCCTATTATTAAAAAGTCCTACATGAATCTGAGTTCGAGTCCCGATGAAACCAAAATAGAAGGCTATGACGTCTGTTGCAACCTTCAAACTGCAAGTGTGTCAACAGTTCCTTGATGAATCACAGAAAGTATTAATCCAGTTTTAAATTCTGTATAAATTTCAATGAATGTCTTTGTCCAAGAATTCTGTACAAGCACTTACATGTTTCCAGCGAAAAGAATCACTTGTATTCCATAAAATAGAATTTCAACTCAAACTGGTCACAACAAAACACCTTTAAGTGTCAATGGTTTAGAGCCCGAATGAATAAATCTTTATATAGACAACAGTTATACACAAGTTTAAGATGCAAAACAGATTCCCGGATGAGGGTCACATGGTCATCCTTCCAGAACAAAATAGAAGCTTTTTGCATGCCTAACATCACATACTCTCAGTATGGCCTTAACTGATCCCAATGGTTCTTACTGTGGGAAAGAATGAAAAAAAAAAAAGTTGTTTACCAAAACCCTTACTGGCTCTGAATCAAGGTCAGTAACTAGATAGTGTTTCTATTATCCAGTCAAACAGAACTGAACTGAATTTTTGGAAAATGTCAAATCCAGTAAACAAAGTTACCTTAAAATAGCATGTAATGAACTAAAAAATTTAAAACTAACAAACAAAAATAATTAAATTAAATATACATAACAGTAGATCTGCCAACCCTAACAAGATCATCTCAGTAAGGCAGCTGATTTTTTCCGTAAGCTTGACCAGTTTTCAGTAAGATGCTAAAATACAGTATGTACTGCTATTGTCAAGATGGATTCGTGTCATTCAGCCAAACATAACATGGTATCAGAAATGAAAATTTTGAAGTAAATTGGATTTATACCATTAAGAAGTATACCTCCATAACAATACTGAAATCTGTATGCACAAGTTTATGTGTTAATTGTGACACCATGGATAAACTCAATCAGCCACCTAAAATGGTCTTTAATTCACACCATCTAGCAGAAACATGGAGGAGGTGGAAACAGACTATGCAGTTTCACTTAGATGTTGTGCCTGCAGATAAAAAAGACCCCAAAAATTCAGTGCTTTCCTATACATTATTGGTCAAGACGGAAGGGACATTTACAACACAATTACTTTTGAGGCCAATGAAGTGGTAAGATTTGAGCCACTTATCAAAGAAGTTTGAGGACTATTGCACTCCCAAGCAGAACATTATGGTAGAGAGGCACAGATTCAATATCCAAATTAATCCAACAAAAGAATGAAACCATTGAACAATATGTAACTGAATTTAAATTAATTGCAAAGAACTGCAAATTTGAAAATCTACAGGATGAAATGATTAGAGATAGAATTGTCTGTGGGACTAATTCTGAAAAAAGTAAAAGAAAGACGTTTATGAGAAGATCAGCTGACACTACAAAAAGCATTGGCTATCTGTTGAGCAGATGAAGCATCCAAATAGCAGATTCAAAATATGCAAAATGAAACGGCTGCTTCAGAAGTTCATGGTGTGAAAATGAAGAAAAAAGAAAAAGAAAATGGCACAATCAAAGAAAGAGGAATTGACAAACATGAAATCAGACTCCAGATTATTCAATTGTGGTAAATGTGGCAAATTACATGCAAAAGGTAGGTGTCCAGCCTATAGAACAACTTACTACAGGTATATTCTGAAATGCTGTAGGACAAAATGGGTTCATGGTATGCAAGAATGCTGAATTGAAGAGGAAGAAACATCTTTTGTAGGAACTGTGACAAAGGCAAACACTGAAATCAGTGACACAGAATGCTACGTCACTCTGACTCTTTATGGTACAGATGTGAAATTTAAAACCGATACTGGCTTGCAAGTAAACATCTTTCCAAATCACATTTTTGTGACAATAAATATTGAGTGTTGATGTAAAACCAACCAAGACCTGTCTCACAAGCTACTCTGGTGACAAAATAATTGTCATAGGCAAATACAAATTAAATTGCAGGAAACGAGAACTTGATGTTTATATCACAACAACAAACCAACCACCCTTTCTTGGATTCAAAGTGTCTCAAGATTTGCACTTAATACAAGCAGTTTGCAATGTGCACAGGAATAAGGACATTTCATATAATGAAAGAATATCCCAAATATGTCTACAGCGACAGAACCAATCAGAGTGCTTTTGAAAAGTGACACTGAATTTGTTAGAGAAACTGCACAGAAAGATGTGTTTGAAGAGATCAAGCAGATTCTAAGCCAACAACAGGTGTTGAAATATTCTGATGTCAAGAAGCCTGTCATTGTTAGTTGTGATGCATCAAAATCAGGACTTGGAGCAGTGTTAATGCAGTCAGGCAAACCCATAGCATTTGCGTCAAGGTCTTTGACAGGTGCAGAAACAAAGGTATGCACAGACTGAAAAAGAACTGCATGCTGTGTTTTTCGGTCTTGAAAGATTTAATCAATATACTTATGGTCGTCAAGTACAAGTTGAATCGGATCATAAACCTCTGAAATCAATCCTCATGAAACCTCTATCTGCCACACCACCTAGAATTCAGAAAGTGCTTTTAAGTCTGCAGAAGTACAATTTTGACTTAACGTATTGTCCAACAAAAGAGCTAATTTTAGCAGATACATTGTCAAGAGCATACAGACAGACAAACACATCTGATATGAACATGGATAGTGAAATTGTGTGCTATGTGCATATGATCATGTCAAATATGGAACTAAACATGATAATAAAATGACCAAATTAAGAAAAATAATTCAAAAGGGATGGCCAAATGATAAACATCTCGTACCCTTTGAAATCAGAAATTTTTGGGACTGGAGAAATGAACTATCAGAAATGGACAGATTAGTTCTAAAAGGAGAGAAGATTTTAATACCAGATACTCTTCAAAAAGAAATGCTGAAGAGTTGCACAAATGGGCATTGAGAATACAAAGCAAAGAGCAAGAGACATTATGTATTGGCCTGGCATGAATACACAAATTGCAGAAATAGTATCGAATTGTTCTACTTGCCAGGAATACAGAACGTCAAATCAAAAAGAACCATTGTTGTCTACACAACCTACTGCACCATGCGAAATTTTGTTATGTGCAATAATTACAGTTATGTCTTAATAGTAGACTCCAGATATTTTGAAATTGCCAAGTTAGAAAATACACAAGCAAGCACTGTAATCACACACACACAAAGTCAGTTTTTGAAAGACAGGGAATACCGCAAGAAGTGATAATGGACCACAGTTCTCCTCAAAAGAATATGGTCAGTTTGCAAAACCCTGGGGATTAAACACACTACGTCAAGTCCCAAGTATCCACAGTCTAATGATTTAGCAGAAAGAACCATTCAAACTGTCAAAGGAATTCTGAACAAGGAAAAGAGAGATGGAAAAGATCCATATTTATTGATACTGGAGTATCAAAATACACCAACTGATGGTATATGATCTCCAGCACAAATACTGACGAGTCGAAGACTTAGATCGACTTTACCTACTATGTACCAACATACAGCTACATCTGCAAGTTATAAAAAAAAGAAACCTAAAGTTGAAACTGGGTGAAAAGAAAAATCAGCAAAAGAAACGGTATGATAGAAGAGCTAAAGAGCTTCCAAATCTGACTTCTGAAGACAAAGTAAGAATCAGAAGAAAAGATCTTTGGGAACCAGCTGTTGTCATCAGAAAAAGTAGCACATCAAGGTTGTATGATGTGAAAACCCAGGATGGTACTATATACAGGAGAAACCAAAGACATCTGTTACAAAGAAAATAGACGTTACCAGATATATATATATATATATATATATATATATATATATATATAATACATACAAAGATACTAACGAGGTCAATGACCTGAATGAAAAGACACCATTAGTCATCAATGTGCCAAACCAGACAGGAGAGATTCGAACAAGGAGTGGATGAATAAGAAGTGGACGTCTAATAAAAAAGCCTGTAAGATACAGAGATTTTGTTATGTGAACTAGAAAATTTTTCTGAATTATATTGTGTCTTGTGAATATTAGAAAATGGAAGTGGTTAAGGGCATCCACCGAAGGACGTGACATTGTTTTGGCGGCACCTGCAGGATTTGACACTTTGATTCAAAACAGTGATATGATTTATGTCTCCAAGATTTAGCATTAGAATAAACGTGTACATATGGTAGGAAAGGATAAAACATACATAGATTTTAAATAAGAAAATATTTTAAAAGTAAGTTTTGAAAAGTGAAACTCATTGGAAGAGATTTCCATCAAAATGATGCAGACAAGGTCTCATATCCATAAAGAAAATAGGCCATGTGAAACAAGTTCTTAAAGAGTCAACTGGATGACCAATGGCATGAGTACAATAATGGTGGATACAAGATGTTGCATAGACAACAATTTTGCTGAAGGTTCAGTTGACTTTGGTAAAAGTCCTACTTCCCAAGCTACAGCTACAATGGACAGTATGATGTCATTTGAGAAAGGTGTCTTGGGTTATCAGAGCGCTTCATAAAATCTGCGGTATCATTATCTGTGAGTGTTGGTGATACTGGTATTATTCCTGGGGTTAGAGATACAAAAAATGGCAAGGCTTTCTTGAGAAGTAATAAACAGTGTTGGCTTTAAGCCAATTGGACTGTTTTGGCTCAACTGGGCCCCGTGCTGACAGGGGCCATGTGCATCATTAATTTTAAAAAATATATCTATGGAGAGAAAGTAATTTTAAAGCGATGGAAGAAAATGTTAAGTTCAATATCATATAAAACTTGTTTTAAAGTTTATTTCTAAATGCCATGCTCATAGGGGGCACCATGCATAAATCCAGAGGGCTACACCAAATGATCCAAATCAGGCCCCACATTAAAGGCCATTCCTGATAGTATATGGAACCAGAATACACAGGATGTGGACTTTGCCAAAACTATGAAAGCAATGGAAAAGAAGGTATCCAAATTTGAAAACACCTATGGTCATTGCAGATGAGCTGCATGCAGTTTGCAGAAAATTAATGCTGATGGAAGAAAGGTTCAAAGAGATCAGAAGACTACATATCACAGACCTATGGAGAATATTGGTAAAGATAATGATAATAATCTGTCTGAAACAAAGGAGGCAAGTCAATCCTCATAGAAAAACACTAAATGTCAGGACCTTTCCAAAGAAATATGCAAATGGGAAGTTTGTCATCAGAGAGCAATAGCGAATCGGTCTGCAGATCTAGAGCAAGTTATCAAAGCAGAATAGAGCAAAGGATGAGGAAAAGCACAAGCCCCAAGTCACCACCCTTTATTATAAAAGAGAGCTGAAAGATGTGGTTCAACAGATTTGAAGAAGTTGCCAATCGTCAGAGGTGTACATCGGATGAGAAATTAGACGAATTTCTTCCTAGGTTACAAGGTGCTGAAGGTGAATTTGTGTATGGACAAACGAAGTAGCCAATTGATTTAGGATTATTGAAACTGCAAAAACATATGGAACTCAGTTTAGTCACAGAGACTAGAAATATGGTGAGGCCGTTAAGAGTATGCAGCTGAATTAAATAGGTCATAGTACAAGGCTGATGGGCTGATAGATGATAAAGATCGCTTTCATGTTGAGTATATTAAACAACCGAAAAACAAAGATGATGCAGTCTTTCAAGTATTGAACATCCAAGAAACATATAAGAATAAAATCAAGAGTCAAACACAAGCAGTCAAAAGTACAGTTGTTCAGACACTGATGAAGATGGTGGCCTAGTGACTGAAGATGAAAATTGGTCTACAGAGAAAAGAGTATCAAGGTCAGCACCAGGAAAGAACAAGAATAAAGTCTTTAATAAATGAGTGCACAAATCTGCAAGGGTTGACAAAGGCAATAGTGAGAAGAAAGATTCAAAGACAGATTCAATTGATTTGGATAAGCTGAGAGAGGTTATACAAAAAGAGATAAAGAAACAGACTGCTAATTTTACACAGAGTTCTCATCCAAGTTCATGGAAACCAACATATAGCAGATTTGATAATGGCCACAAAGGTAAACAAAGTGACCAAGATGGGTCACATGGTGAAAGGCAGAGTTACCAGTCATACAATAAGGCCTGTTTTATTTGTGGTGATCCTTCTCATTTCAAATGTGAATGTCCAAGAAACCAGAGCAGATATGATTGAAAGCCCACAACGGAGAAACCGTTTCAAAACAGCTCTGAATTAAGGACATCCAGAACAAGAAAATTTTCAAACTAATTGGGATTGACTCCACTGCCCAAGAGACAGTCCAGGTTTTAAAGGAAAATGGCCTCATTAGTGATCAAATTACGCAACTGACCAATGAACAAACTATCATTAATAGAACTGTCAATATACCTGTTCGTAGAGGTATACCAAAGTCAAAGGGCATATATATTAAGGGTTTTGTACAGGGAGTCCCAGTTACCTTTGTAGTAGATATTGGTGTTGAGAAAACTGTTCTACTTGAACATGTATACAAGAAAATAGAGGAGTCTGAAAGACCATAATTAATTAGCAGATGATGTCTTGTGCATACAGGAGGAGAACCACTTCTGGATTATGAGAAATGTGAGGTCACTTTGGAACTAGATACTATCAAGATGGATGAGGAAGTCATTGTTGCTGAAATCGAAGATGAAGTTTTGCTTGGTACCAATGCATTGAAAGGATCTTATGGGAAGCTAGCAGACATTATTTTGGGTAAGAATAAAATCATCTTTGATGGCAAAGAGATAAGAGTCAACAGATTGTTAACAATCAAATCAGAAGAATTGGTTTAGCTGATAATTACATCACACCTGGTTTAAGTGAACAAATTGTAGATGTGTTTGTTGATCACCATAATACTGACGTTCAGGAAGGTGTATGTGATGCAACACTGCAATTTAAAGAAAGTTATCCCATTGTGATGGCTACCAGTCTTCCTGATATTAATGCTGCCACTACAATAAAGGTGAGGGTGATGAATCTTTTCTTATCACCATTCTCACTGGAAAAAGGAGCTGTGATAGGTACTGCCGAGAAAGTTACACCTCGATTGTTCATCAAGTTGTTAACTCTAGAGGAATAAGAAATTGAGAAACGGAATGACATTGCCACCAGACGTATCAAGCTAATGGAGAGAAACAACAGATACCACTCCAAGCAAGCTTCCAGATTATATAAAAAATACTTGTCAAGAAGGGAAAACTCTAACCAAGAGAACAAAGCAAGCTCAAGGAAGTATACAAAAGAAAAACCTAGAAAAAAATATACCTGAACATTTGACAGCCGTTTTTAGAGAATCATCAAATGGGAAGAAGTTTCAGCAACAGAAAGAAAATTTGCCAAACTGCTCACTGATGTCCAAGATATTTTCTCTCAAGATGAGAATGATTTAGGACTTTCAAATTTTGCAGAACACACGACTGACAAAGGAACGCAAAATCCATAAAGCATCCGTTCAGAAGAGTACTGATAGCATTTTGATAATTAAGAAAAAGAAGTTATAGATAAACTGAAAACACAAGGTGTAAATAGAGAACCCAACTCTCCATGGGCATCTCCAATTGTGTTGGTCAGAAAGAAAAATGGTACTGTGCATCCATGTGTACCTTACAGGAAACTGAATACTGGGACTAAAGTGGATGTTTTTCCTATAACCAAGAGTCAATGAATGACTTGATGCAGTTGCAGATGCAAAATATTTCAGTACATCAGATCTTACATCAGGATACTTTCAAGTGACAGTTAGGGATGAAGACATCTCTAAGACTGCATTTGTGACAAAGCACGGTTTATTTGAGTTTACAGTAACGCCACAGGGTTTGACCAACAATCCCACAACTTTTCAATGATTGGTAGAGATTGCATTGAAAGGATTGCAGTATTTTTCCTTTATCATCTATATAGAGGATATCATCATATATGGAACTACTTTCTGTGAATATATGCAAGGACTCAAAGTTGTGTTGCAATGTGTACAGATGGCCAATTTGAAGCTGAGACACGATATGTGTGAGCTTTTAAAGGATGAAGTTGGCTTCCTGGGACATAGAGTCTTGAAGAATGGAGTTCGCCCTGATCCGAATAATGTTGCAAAAATACTACAATGGAAGAATCCAGAAGATGTGACTGAATTCCGTCAGTTCCTGGGTACCTGTTCCTACTACAGACACTTTATCTGAGACTTTTCAAAGATAGCCAGACCATTGTTTGACTTACCCAAGAAGGAGAGCTCATTAAAATGGACAAAAGAGTGCCAAACAACTCTCAATCAGTTGATAGGGGCTCTAACAGGTATGGAAATAATGGCTTTTCCAAGAGATGAAAGAACCTTCATCCTTGACACAGATGCATGTGATGCTGAAATAGGTACAGTCCTGTCCCAGATTCAGAATGGTCAAGAAATGGTCATTGCTTATGCATATCAGTCATCAAACAAGTCTGAATGAAACTACTGTGTTACAGATAAGGAGTTGCTGGCTGTGTGGTACTTTATTGAATATTTCAAACATTACCTGATGGGAAGAAAATTAAAAGTAAGAAGTGATCAATAAGCTCTAAAGCGGTTGTTTAGTCTCAAAGATTCAAAGGGTTGAATAGCTAGATGGCTGGAATATTATCTTGGTATGAATTTACAGTAGAGTATAGATCAGGTTCCAAAAATGGGAGTGGAGATGGCTTATCCTGCTATTCTAATCCAAGGAACTGCAATTGTTCTGATGTAGAAGCAGAACAATATTTGAAATGTGAACCATGAAAGAAATGTCAGAAGTGGGCAAAATATATGCAGAGTGGCCCACAATCATCTGCATCAAACACTTGTAGAGTGAAAATAAATGAGCTGAATGACCAAATATCAAATGAAGTTATGGATAAAGTCCATATCAAAATGCAACATTTTTGTCAACTCTTCAGTAAAGTTCTAGTACTGATCATAGCAGTTCTCAACTTGGCGAATCTTCCCCGTCAAGGTCAGACAGGAATTATATCACAATCATCATCTGAGGCATACTGGTCAGGTGAGACCAAGTTTAAAAGGCAGCCGAGTTAGGTTAGGAATAGAGACTAGTCAGGTGAGGCCAGGGTTAAGAGTCGGTAAGGTAAGGCTGTGAGTAAGGACTCATCAGGTGAGACCAGGATTAAAAGGAAGCCAAGTTAGTTTAGGAATAGGGACTGGTCAGGTGACACCAGGGTTAAAGGTCAGCCAAGTTAGGCTAGGAATAGAGACTAGTCAGGTGAGGCCTGGGTTAAAAGTCAGTAAGGTAAGGCTGTGAGTGAGGACTGGTAAGGTGAGACCAGGATTAAAAGGCAGCCAAGTAAGGTTAGGAATAGGGACTGGTCAGGTGAGACCAGGGTTAAAGGTCAGCCAGGTTAGTCTGGGAATAAGTCTGCAACAAAAGTCAAAGTGTAATTCCAATACATCAAGGCAAAAGATTCATAAGTTGAGATCAAGACTACAGTAGATTCTGACGTCCTTCAGAGAGTTATAAAGTTGTCTAGTCTGCTGCAACTGAAGATAGTGTTCAAGCTAAGCAGAGGGTCCATTACAGAAGTTGTAGAGAGAATACAAGAAAATATCAAGTGTATCCTTTGCTGCTTTAAGTTTAACTTTGTGGAGCATACATGGATGTAGTAGAGTATGCGTTCATAGTGATACAAGCTTTATTAGATCTTACGTTCCATGGTTACAAAATTTCACTGCATTTCATACAAAGCAATTACAGCAAGAAGACTCCGACATCGGTCCAGTTTTAAAATGGCTCCAGGTGGACAAAAGACCATGTGCACAAGAGCTTGCCACATCAAGTCCAGCTACATATCAGTATGTATTTCAGTGGAATTACCTTTTTTTGAAACAAGGTACTGTCTTCAGAAAGTTTGATCAAATGGACGGCTTGGGTTCGTATCTTCAATTACTCATTCCTAACTCTTTGCAGAGAGAAGTGATGTACCAGATGCATAATGAGTTGCTCTCTGGGCATTTTGGGAGAAAGAAAACTAAAGAAAAGATTTTACAGAGGTACTATTGGTTTGAAGTGAGAGAAGATGTAGATAATTGGGTTTCACAGTGCGAGATTTGTGGAGCAAAGAAACCACCAACCACTAGTCCATGAACATCGTTAGGGTTAACGATGGTGGGAGCACCTATGGATAGGTTGGTGACAGACATTCTTGGACCATTTCCTAGAACACCAAGAGGAAACAGTTTCATATTAACTGTCAAGGACCAATTTACCAAATGGGTGGAGGTATTTCCTGTGTCTCATCAAATAGCTGCGACTACAGCCAGGGTTATTCTGAATGAAGCTAAAAAATTGTATGGCTGTCTTGTTGATCTGCCCAGTGACCAAGGTCCAAATTACAAAAGCAGGACATGAGCAGAACTTTGTGAACTTTTTGAGGTAAGATGAAGAAAACACCAAGACAATCCCCATGGCAATGGTCAAGGGAAGCAATTTAACAAGACTCTAGTCCAGATGATAAGGACATATCTATCCAAATAGCAAACTGAATGGGATTTTAACCTAGGATGTCTTTCTTGTGTATATAGAGCATCACCACAAGGGAGTACTTGGATGACTCCTAACTTGCTGATGTTGGGCCATGAAGTAAGATTACCTGCAGAGGTCATGTTTGGGAGTTGTGCAAACCATTTCAATGAAACTGTATCTTCCTGTGGAGTCTATGTTGAACTGCTGAAGGAGAAGATGCAGAGAGGTCACAGCCTAGCTCATAAACCAGGGGTCACGCTACCAGGCGAAGTGGGCGAAAAAGTCGCCTGAGAAATGTAAACTTCGCCTTCTTGTGTTAGAAAAGCGAAAACGACTTCGCCCTCTGATTTTTCGGACGTAAAATGGCTGTAGATTATGCCTTTTGAGATGCCCCCCTCGCTGTAGCCAGTTTAAGTTCTGGCACTGTCGTAACCCAACGCAAAATGTAATTACGTGGTGTTTATACCAATCAGCTTACGGCGACAAAGAAATTCTTGCACATTCACATGCAAGTTTTAATAGCTAACTGACCATTAACCCTTTCCGGAGCAAGATATCACTGCTTGATTTCATGAAGTTTGGCAGGCTGTGCTATGATGAAAATATACCAAATTCTGTTTCGAAATTTAAACATCAACATGCAAATAGTAATTTGCTTTTAAAAAATATGATCGGTGAAGAGCGTTTTCTAATTTATTTCTTCTTTTTTATAAATGGAGGTTTTAACGGCCGTATTTGCGTATTTTCTGTATAAAATCAGTTTGAATGTGTAAATGAACTTGTAATGGCGGACATCGCTGCGTATACGATATACCACTTCATTAAACTGTCTGTATTCGTAAATAATTGGGCAAATAGATTCAGAAAAATATATAATATAATGAAAAAAAAGTTTAAATATTATGTTATAGGAGATTTAGCCTAAATATTTAATAATGTGGGTCAGAAACACGTGCCAATCTCTGTTGTGAGATTCGAAACAATGCTGCAAGGTCAAGGTTGTTTACTGACATACCGTAATTAATTTTCGTGAAAATACGAAAAATATATATAGTAATGAAGCAAATACTATTTAACCAATGCATATCGTTATTTCCAGTAGGTAGACAAATAATACAACCATAAATATGCAGTCCTATTAATGAATTTTTGTAACGAAGCAAGAAAGTGTGTAGTTATATTAAGAAATGCCCTCTTTCTAAAAATAGATGCACTCCCAATGTGCAATACGTGTTCTTCGATGTTTCGGTTGAGCAAGAAAAGGGTCCAGTTTAGTTATATATCGACTTTTGTGCTTCACTGTGATATCTAGATATGTTTTATCGGGAACAAGGAAATCAGGGCGAAGACTGGTTTGAAGTCACTTGTGCATTTATTTCTATGTACATGTATTAGGGGTTGTTTCAAAGAATGCTGGAAATCTATTTGAGTCCAATTTTACACAAAACTTGTAGAAAATAAAATAATTAAGTTGTAGTTGATTAAGCATTTTTACCAACTTGCAATTACAAGACTCTAATCTTGTTACTGCTATCAGTTAAGATTAATTACAGTGTATAGCTTCTGAGGTGCATTTTAAGTCAGATGGCCAAAACACACTGCATTTACCTCAATCCAAACACACATATACCACAAGTATGAATAGAATGGGTATGAATATAATAATTTTTATACTCATACAAAATGTGTTGATAATAAACATATAACACATATTTTTCAACTTGAAAATAAGGCATTGCTTAAAACTGTTAAAAGCATACTGAGAAATAGAGCACATAATTAAAATAAGATAATGCAGCTATATATATATATATATATATATATATATATATATCGTGTTTCTTGCTTTGGTCTCACTTCTCCCTGTTTAGCTTCAACTTCTCCCTGTTTAGCTCCCACTTCTCCCTGTTCTGACCAAAAGGAGAAGTCACTTCTCTCTAAAATTTAAGTCTAGCTTGACCCCTGATAAACATCTTCAGGTTGCAGCCAAGTGACAGAAGGACAATTATGATGTGAAACAAGCACTCCAAGTTTACCAGCCTGGTGATTTGGTGTGGTATCTCTGCACAACAAAAAGTGAAGCAGTTTGTCCAAAGTTACAGAAATCATATGATGGACCATATTTGGTGAAGAAGAAGATGAGTAACCAAGATTACCTGATCCAGTTTGATGTTCATGGCAAAGAGAAGGTCATTCATCATGACAAAATGAAACCGTATAGGGGAAACTACCCTCCTGAATGGATCAAAACTATGTTAGATTTTCAAAAAACAGTTCTCTCTCTCCATTGTAGCTGTTAAGAGTCCTACTGACTGGTACAGTGGTGTAAGAGTAATGTAAATTATCCATTTATTACAAAACATTTTCAATTTTTATTTTAATTAATGCAGTTATAGCATGGTTGCCAAAAAGACTGAAGTGTCAAATTTCGTTAATACAAAGGGGAGGGCCAACCAGTGCCTGTGATGTCAAAATTACATGGGAGAATGCATCAGAGTTCTTGAAAAAATATAGTAAAATATAGTAAAAATATTGCTCTGGATTCAGTGCCATGTTATTGCATAATTTTTATGTTTACCTTTAAAAAAAGTGACCTGGAACAGCATGTTCAACACTATCCAAATCATAAAGGTACAGGAATTACGAAGTCAGGGAGAGATTGTAAATGAAATGGCCATGCTACTCCAAAACCCACACCCATATGTGATACTAGACAGAGATATGAAGAGGCTGCAAAAAGCGGAGAACTAGAGTTTATTCTATTCATGTGCAAGGAAGAGTGAGCACTCAAAGGCAAGACCCATTAAAATCATTTTTCCAGATATGTGCTGGAGGAGGCCATGGTTGCAACTGGACTGTTAGAAAAGCCTAACGAAGACACCCTCCCTGGACTGTTACACATGGAAGGACCTAGATGTAGTGTTCTAGAAGCAGTGCTCTACAGTAATATAGACTTTCCCACTGCTGAATCAGCCTCTTAGAGATCTGAGATAAGGCTGACAGATGGGGTGCTAGATGTGGGTCTGACAAGCAAGTAAGTTAAAGTTTGTATGCTATGGAATAAACATGTGTTTGTAGAAACAGGTCTTTTCCTCTCTCATTACAAAACCCAGACATTACAATGGCAAGGAAGATGGGATATAGCTGAAAAAGCTGAGGATAACAAGGGAAGAATAAGGACAATTGTGTCATTCTACTCAGAGAATTATTACAGACCTGCTACCGTGTTGTACAGACTTGTAGTGAAAGTCTACATCTCTGATAATGGCAGCAAGTTTGACCAATTTCCCAACATTCTCTGTCCATGAAAACGCACCTGATGTTTGATGGAAGAAGTGGGTGAAACAACTTGATAACCTTCTGATTGGAATGGACATCAGAGACATAAACTTCGACGTGCATTACTTTTACACTATGCAGGAGAGGAAGTAAACACCATTTTTGAAACCCTCCAAGAGACGGGAGAATATTATCCAACTGCCATAGAAAAGTTGACAAACTATTTCACACCCAAGAAGAACCACGAATTTGAAATATACAAATTTTGACAAGAAAAGCAACAAAATGGACGATCGATTGATGATTTCCACACCAAGCTAAGGCAGCTTTCAGCAACGTGCAAATTCAATTATGTCGATAAAGAAGTAAAATCACAAGTAATTCAAGGATGTTTGTCAGCACGTCTTAGACGTCATGCATTTCATGAAGTGATGGACCTAAAGCATCTTCTTCCACTTACACGTGCCATGGAACCCTCTTACAGACAAGCAATAGAAATAGCAAAATCCTTAAGAGAGAATGCCAATGCCATTACTAAAGGATGAACACCGAGTCGTCGTAGAAACAAAACACATTTCATGGAGAAAGCTAAAGGCAGCAACAAACAACAATACAGAAACCAAACATGCAGAAACTGTCGTGTCAAATATCTACACAAAGAGAGGCAGTGTCCTGCAAAAGGGAGATAATACAGTTTCTGCAAGAAGAAAAACCATTTTGCAAAAGTCTGTAGATCAAGACTCAAGGCAGAAAACAAAGTTAATCAAGTAGAAATCCAGAAAGATAGAGCTCTAAAATTTTCAGACTTAGACCTTCGCTCTCATATAAACCGAACCCCCTTCTTCAAGGCTTTATTTTTTTCCTAAATTCTTCGGCTTATACGCGAGTATATACGGTACATGCAATGCTGAAATATAAACCTGAACTGCAGATAACAGACACAAATACATTTGCCTATGGATCAGAAATCAAATTACATATACAGTAGTTGGCAAATTTCAAGCCAAGATTGAGACTAAAGATAGGATCACTACAGCTCCATTCTATGTAACCAAAGGAAATTTTGGAAATCTACTGAGCTACGAAACAAGCATACAGTTACAAATAATTCCAAGAATCTGTGCTGCAGTGAAGAGCAAGTGTGAAGAAATGTGCAAAAAGTTAACAGACATCTTCAAAGGAATTGGAAAACTAAAAGACGTACAGATACACCTTCACACTTATGATACTGTAGTCCCAGTAACTCAGCCCAACCGGCGTATTCTATTTCACATTTGGAAGACAGTTGAAAAAGAGTTGGAAAGACTTTAAGAATTACATAGTATTGAGAAGGCAGATGGACCAACTCCTTGGGTATCTTCAACTGTGGTTGCTTCAAAATCCAAAACCCAAATGAAATCAGGATCAGCGTTGATATGCACTTGCCCAATGAATCAGTACTACACAAGAGACACATCACACCAACAATAGACGACCTAATAGTAGATCTCAATGGTGCAACTGTGTTCTCCAAGCTTGATCTAAATTCAGGCAACCATCAACTGGAACTGGACGAAAAATCAAGAAACATTACAACATTCTCGACTCATATTGGACTACAGAGATATAAACGCCTCATTTTCGAAATACCCATCTGCAGCGAAAATATTTCAAAACGGACTCTGTACAGCACTGGAAGGAATAAAAGGCACAGGGAATATTAGCGATGACATTCTAGTATTTGGTTGCACTCAGGAAGAACATGACAAAAATCTAGAATCTACATTCACTCGCATAAAGGAAAAGGCTTTGACACTAAATAAACACAAGTGTGAGCTCAACAAAGACAATATTGAATTCTCTGGATACATTTTCAGCAATGATGGAATTTCTCCAGATTCAAACAAAGTGGAAGTAATTAAAAGAGCCAGTATTCCATCAAACATATCAGAAGTACGCAGTTTTCTAGGCATGACAAACTATGTGGGACGATTTATCTCAAATTATTCAACAATAAATGTGCCTCTTCGAGCCCGAACCAAGGAAAATCAACCATTCTACTTAATGGTACTTGTTGATGACTACTCAAGGTATCCAGTCATTGAAATTATTAATTCAACATCTATAAAATCAGTCATTCTGCAACTTGACCAAATAGTTTTAATGTTTGGAATACCAGAAGTTGTAAAAACGGATAATGGACCTCCATTTAATTGACAAGAGTTTACAAAGTTTGCAGAATACATGGGATTTAAGCATAGGAAAATTACACCTTTATGGCCTCAAGCCAACAGTGAAGCAGAAAGGTTAATGAGGACAATTAGAAAAACAATTAAAGCAGCTAATACAGAACATAAAGGTTGGAAACAAGAAACTTTTTACACAATTACAGAGCCACACCTCATGCAACAACCAAGAGATCTCCTGCCAAAATGCTATATGGACAAACAATGAGAACTAAACTCCCAAGTATACAAATCAAATCTGACGACAACAAAATGAAGAAAACCAATACTGAGCTATGCAGATGAAACCAGAAAAAGTATGAAGAAGAAATCAAATTTCAAAGTTGGAGTAAAGCAAATAAAGCAAGACAAGTTATCAACTCCATTCAACCCCAAACCATATGAAGTTGTCAACAAAGAGGGAACAATGATAACAGCGAGAAGAAAGGACCATCAGATAACTAGAAATTCATCATTCTTCAAGACAGTAAAGAATTCACCACATACATATTCCACTATCCGATGACCAGACATATGAGACAATAAATCAAAAGAAAGATGGAGATATATGTGACACATATCCAACATCTGACCTAGCATTAAGAAGATCATCCCGAGTCAGAAAACCACCAGACTATCTACAGGATTATGTGTGTGCAAAATAATGTAAAACTTTTAGAAGGCTTACCACATACAATGTATTGTATGAGGTTTTACTTATAAATAGTGTAGTATGTTATAACTGTAAACTGTTCTGTAGCTCTAGATAGTTAATAACAATAAGGTGTATCTCATTAAATGGCAGTTCAGCTTGAAATGGTGAACTTGAACACTATCATCAACCATAACCCAGAACATTATTAGGCCTAAACCATGAGAACTGTAAACCTACTTCAAACAATTCTAAGTTGACCATTTTGTACATTATCAAAAAGAAAATATCAAGCTGCAAATTTTAATACACTCATGAATTTATATTATGTGAATTTCTTTTATTAAGAAATGTATTATTATCATTATGACTAGTTCTGAAATACTAAACTTAATCTCAGTTTAAAAATATAAATTTTAAATCTGAAAAAAGGAGGGATGTAGTGTTCTAGAAGCAGTGCTAAACGGTAATATAGACTTTCCTACTGCTGAATCAGCATCTCAGACATCTGAGATAAGTCTGACAGGGTGCTAAATGTAGGTCTGACAAGCAAGTTAGTTACAGTTTGCATATAGTTTGTATGCATTAAGAACTAAAAAATTCAGCCAAGGCATTGCAATAAGTGGCAGAAGCTCAAAGGCAGCAAACAAAAATGTTCAATGAAATGAAGCAAGCGAGCGGGAGTCGAATTTCAGCGGGAATTCTTTTTGTGGAAGGACTGTCAGCGAAAAAAGGTATTATCTATCTATCACTATCTTCTGCAAACAATACAAATACAACAATGAACATACACTAAATTTTGTTAGTGATAATAAACAAAAGTTCTTTTAAGAGCTATTTTTGTATCAATATTCGTGTGTAGAACTCAACACACAGCCACAACATGGCAACTTCACTCCCCCTACCCTTTAAAGGGGAGGACTTCCTCAAGAAATATTTTCATACTGAGGAAGAAGACGCGAGTCAAGGGCTTTTATTCAAAGCATACAGGGAGCACTGGGTACAAGCCCTTGATCTATCAAACATACCGGTGTCGGAAAGACCTGGAGAGTTCATTAAACAGACTGCTTTAGCAGCCAGGGGCTTTGACCAAAAAAATTTAGACACTCTGACAAAGATAGGAAGAGGTTTTTACCTTGTGTACCCAAAAAATACAAGAAAAACTGCTGAAAACGGACAGACTCACAATAGGGGATAAATTAGCCAAAGTGACTGCCCCTCCCCCAATAATGCATCTTCTAGAGAAAAAATTCATAGATGTAACTATCTCGCATTTTCCGAGAGAGATACCCCTAGAAGTGCTAGAAGAAGGTTTTGAGCTTGGGACTAATGTGAAAACACTTGGGGCCAAATGGGATTCTTACAAAACCATGCAGGGAATCCGTAATGGGGAAGTAATAGTCAGAATCGATGTAAAAGAGGCAAACAAAATCCCTGAGTATTTCAAAATTTTGGGGATACTGGTACAGACCTGGTACCCAGGTTGTCAAAAAACACGACCATGTAAAAACTGCAACAACATAGGACACAGACACTGGGAGTGCCCTACAATTAAGCAGCCCCAAAAGCAACAACAACAACAACAAAATACATCTGTTGATGCAAGCAATCAAATCAGTGACAAGAACACTCTTTCCAAGTGATGCAGAGCAAGAAGACAACGTATTTGGAGAAACACAACCACCATCACAGTCCATACTGAAAACACCACCCCATGCACCAATAGAAACATACATGTTTGCACCACTAAACATTGAGGATGAAATGGAGGCAGACACACAACAGGAACCATTAACAACACAAACAACTGCACCACAAACAGAACCAGAGTCCACGCACACCACAACAACACCTAGCAAAGAGAAGGAAAAAAAGGAAAAACAAAAAAAGGAAAGCAAGCACCCCAATGTGCAAAAAATGAAAAAAAGGCCCAATATAGCTATAGCTCACAAAATGAAGGAGGATACTCCCAAAACCAAGGAAATAAGAAAGATCTTAAAGGAAATGACAAACACTGGAACAATGATCACTCCACTCCTAACTACACAACAACAACAAATAGACAACACAATGGAGGATACAACCTCCCCAATTTTCTTGACACCGCAAGCAAGCCCTAGGAAAAACAACACACAAGCACAACAGGAACAAACCAACAACCACCCCAAGGCACCCACCCCGCACTTCAAATCCTTACGCCACATGCAAGTCCTAGAAAAACCAGGACACAGAAACAACATGATACAGCAAAACAACTGGATCCAGTAAAAGAAGGGCTAAAAGTGCCCTCATAAATTCCCTATACATAGTTTTCTATTTAAAAAAAAAAAAAATAAAAAAAATAAAAAAATAACAAAATGGAGAAAATGCTGAAGATTTTATCCCTTAATGGGATAGACATGGAAAACGCAAAATAATTCAACTGGCTAAACAGTATGATATCACATGTATACAAGAAATACATAATATCAAACCACGTATTCTAAATTTCATTGAAGATAAATTAAATGGAATATTTATAACACAAAAAAGACAAACAGAAGATCAGGAGTAGGAGTACTCCTAAATGGAAAAATTATTAAAAATGATTGGAAAGTTGTACCTACTCCTATGGAACTGAAAGGAAGAATCGTACATATTCAGTTACACAAAACCCACATAGTATATATATATATATATATATATATATATATATATATATATATATATATGCCAACATTGCATAAACCAAAATTCCATTTATATACATTTGTGCTTACACAAATTAATTAAATGATTATTTACAGGACTTATAATTAGTTTTAGATTTTGAAAATGTTGATGTTATTAGAGACAAGATAGTAGATTAAGTTTCTCTAATTTGCAAGAATAACTTGTATATCGTTTTAAAAGAAACAGATATTTTATACTTGAACTCTGACAACCTTTGCCAACCCTTACACATGAACTACATTTATTTAACATTTATATTTTGAGGGAGAGGATGAAAGTGAGTGTGAATCTGATCAGATATATTATAATGATTTATATGTTTTCAAATCAACTTCTGGACAACTCATTAGTGAGATATCAAATGTTTTGTTTAATGTAAAAAACACAGATTCTGTGTACCAGAAACAATCAAGACAAGGGGACTGTTGCCCAGCCTGGGGCCACAACCAGTCGCGAAAGCACAAAGTGCTATAGGCGACTTTAAGCCACATACATTCAGTTGGAACATTCTCATTTTGATTGAACTTCGATTGAGAGGTGTTTTCATACCCTCGCATTTTATATTGCAAAATTCTCCAAGAATCACGAAAATATTACAAAGACCTATTTAACACAGAATAAGGATATAATGACAAAACTGACAACAACATACAAGAGAGCTGGAAAAACAGACAGAAACAAGAAATCCGCTGTAAAACAGATGAATTCAACAGACAAGTAGCCAGCAGCCGCAGCAGGGAGCCCCACTCCACTGCAAGAACAAAGGAATTCTGACCGGCTACTGACTGCAGTAACCTGACACCGGACTGGAACGGACTGTGCTTTAGTAACTCGCGTAAGGTAGTAACTACAGTAAGGTAAAGGAAAATTTACGTACACTAACCAGGATTAACTAATACTACCAACCTCTAACAACACCCCTAAAAACCATTCCCCAAATAACCAATTAACCAAAAGAATATAACCACACGGCCCACAGTCTGCACTACCTACCACCCCAACAACGCTGGTATTATTGGGAAAATTATAAGCCACTATTCAAAACACGTAAAGCTATATCGATACTTCCAAACACACAGGAATTTAAATTGCATATTAGTACACACCGCGAGAAACTTTAATAGCGCAAACAGGCGATTGGCAAATTGTAAAACACCACACAAACAAGCTATTAATAGCTTACACAGTTAAGCGCTCCCCAAATAATAGTTAAGCGCTCCCCAATAAATTATAGCCAGCCACTCACAGCCCGTCTTATAACCAGAGAACACACTACCACAGCACTCGCAGTTGTAACAAAACAGCCCCAAGGCATACCTCAGAAACGTAACGGAACTACAGACCAAAACAACAACACATACAAGGGATAGACCTTTCCAACCAACCAATCAGACACACGCTCTTATAAACACCTCCACCGGTACTATAATAGCAACTTGCTACAAGGCACCACAATCAACGCAGCGCATCCCCTATATACTCTCAACCCACATGTAAACAAACAAAACCAAGATACACTCCTCAAGTCATAACAACAAATAAAACACAACAAACACTTTACACCGGTAAAGCTAAACCAATCTATAATAAAGCTAATACTCAGCAACCCACCACATCTCATAAACCAACAATAGAACCATATTCACAATTAGCGCTGTTCAAAACCTCACCTACATATGAGCAGACGATCGAGACATAAACTTCTTTACCTAACCTAAAACAATCGCCATAACCACGAAAACCGTTTACTACCACTTAAATAAATTACAACATATCTTAACAAAACAGCACACTGTAACATACTGCATAAATACCCAACACAACCCAATATCTAACTTTAGAACCATAACAAATCTAAGGAAATAGCGCTTAAACCAACCAGCCAATAGAAATTGCCCACACAAAATCTACACTCAGCACTAACACAACCAATATTGCAACGCACTCCTAGAAACCACGCGGCATCCCCTACAATAAATCATTACATTACACCGCATCAGCTACTCATCAGGCAGCCCTTATCAAACGCTTTAATACCACGCACGTATTAAATCACAAGAATCTAACCACCACAATATTAAATTAAACCAACTAGCGCTCCAATTAAACATTTCAACCTAAGTCTATTAGCAACACAGGCACTACAAATACATATACAGGCAATTATACTGAACCAACCGCCTGCTAATACCTACAATTAAACATATAACAACCCCACGATCACCTATCATTAACATATATACATGTACATTCCTATAACCAATATACATAGCCATTACTAATACCGTAATACAAACACTAATATCAATATCAACATTATCACCAACATCACTATTACTATTATTGATCCTTTTCTTATCGTTATTATTATAAATATTATTGTTATTATTATTGTTATTATTATAATTCTCAATATTATTCTCATTATTATCCAACAGCTAAACACGAGCAAGCCATCATTTACAATAACTACTATTACTATTATTGTACCTATTATTACCGTTATTAAAAGGAATAAAATAGTACTCCCATTACAACAAACCCAAAACACAGCCCCTTAATTTAACTAAACCCAAATAATTAAAATAGAACTTTATCACACAACCCATTCCCTAAACAAACATTACTGTTATTGATAATTTTCTACTTGTTATTATTATTCTTCTTATTGTTATTATTATTATTATTATTATTATTATTATTATTCGTAGTAGTAATATTATTCTCATTAACATACAACAACAAAACACTAGCAACCCATCACCTTTAACCAATATTAACAATATTATTGGTCCTATTATTACCATTACTACTAGGACCACACTATTAACACTACAAATATCAGATCATAACTCTACCAGTCCTTACCTATAATTATCACCACCACAATATTATTAATATTATTATTATTCTTACTACTATTAAACATCCTTGACATTATTATTGGTAATATTATTATTAGCCAATAACCAAACCAATACCAACACCAACTGAACCCAACACTACCACACAAACAACAACTTAAACTATCTAATAATGTCAAATCTAGTCACTATTAACCTTACAGTACAAAACACTTATTATTCCGACCATTCCTATCCCCAACATTATTCCCAGTACCATTCTTCTCCTAAATATACTTACTATAAAACCAAATCGCACAACATTACTATTAATACCATACTTACTCCTAAAATTAAATTTACTCCTATTATCCTAAACATAATCATTATTACTATTACCAGTATCATCACCTAAAACTCAAATTATATGACATTACTGTAACTACAAAACCACACACTGCCCTCCTTTAAACCCCAAATACCTATAGTTATTCATATCACCAAACAACAGACTATAACTATTAATAATACCATTAGCATTGTTACTATATAACTAACCACATAAATCTATAACCAACTCACAAGCACTGACATTCACATCACTAAATATAATACACAACCATACTAATAATACCATCAACAACATCACTGTTACTACCATAACCAGTTAACTATCAAACCTCTTCAAATATAAACCAAATACAATCACAGACACACAACACAAATATTATTAAACCCAAACATAAATGAACATTAGTATTATTAATATTACTAATAATTGCTAATATTATTCCTACCAAATAGGAACGATAACTAACTACAAACGAACAATACTTTAACATAACTATTTTAAAAATTAGTAGACCCAACAATCTACTACAACTAATTAGTTCCAATTGCAGGACGGTAGGTAGTACAAATAGCGAAAAACAAAATTTGAGACAAAACCAAGATCTCAAAATATCAGGTAAGGTAACACAACAAACCATCAACTCACTCCAGCAACAAAACAGCAGCAATATCAACAACTGACCATGGAACCAAGCCCCATACATAGAATGAAACTCGACAACAAGAAACGACGAGGCCAACAAAAAATATAACCTCATCCAAAAAATAAAACGAATCACACAACTAAGGCAAATCCAAACCACAGAGGAGACAAACCATACCCAAGAAGAACTAGACACACCAAGTACCATTAAAACAGGAACATTCCAAACCACATCCTCAACATCACGAGTGGTTAAAACAGTACTCGAGAGTAATAAAAGAACCTACATGAAACTACAAACCACCTTAATACCACAACCCATCACAACCCTCGAAGAAGCAATCGCAGTAATCCTACCGGATATCAAAAGACAACCCATAGTAATCAAAATACAAGAGAGACTAAATACACCAGCTGAGAGCCATATGGAGCAAAACCAGGAGGCAACAAGTACCACCAGGGTGACCCAACACAGCCCACAAACATGCAAACCAACAACATCAGAAGTCTTGATAACATGTAATATAACAGAAGCAACAGGAGCAAATGAAGCCCAAGACCCCAATAAACAAAACAACAGCAGCAAGGACAACACTGACATGGTGAAAACACCAACCAAACCCATACAATACAATGACAGAAGGATTAACACACCCAAAGCAACAGCACCAATACGAAAACAGATTATAAACACTTTACAGCCCAACAACAAACAGGAATTAATCCCCACCCTAAACAGGAAAAGGACATTAGACCACCATGACAACAAAGAAATCACACACAACATCAAACCAAAGCGGAAGTACAACATATACACTAGCCAGGAACAGGGACCATCCACTTCTTACACCTCAGTCCAACCACAAGAGATCCACGAGGAGCAATCAAACTGGCAACAAAACAGAAAAACTACCAATAACTCCAACACAACAAACCGAATGGAGACTGAATATGAAGAAAAAGCAATAACTCCAAAAGGAAAACAACCACTAAAAGGAGGAAACAAAACCAAAACAACAATCAAATTACAAACTACAACAGAACAAAATAAAGACATTAGCCAGGCAGGGAAAAGAGTGAACACCACCACTATCTTAATGAATGACACCACAGAAACTACACCCGCCACAATCACTGAACAATTGCCGGAAAAAGCAATGGTTACAAATAAAAACAACAGAACAAAGAAACAAAACAACACACAGTCAGATATAACATCCATGACAGCCAAGAAGCAGGCCCCTCCACCCTCAGAGCCTACATAAATAAAGAATACACAGCAGACACACAAGATGATGCTATAATGGCACCAACCCAACAACAAGAACACCCCTCTGATTACAGCCATAATACAGGTTTCAATGACCAGTACACCACGTCCAAAGGAAAATATCCAAGCAAACGACTAAACAACACCAAATTGAACAACTACTTGAATCACACCACAATCAATACCAAGAACGCCAACATCACCACTAGAGGAAAACATAAATATCACCCGACACAACTCACCCTATTCATCAGCAGCCGAGATGAAAATTTCATCAAAACAAGCTCATCCACACTGGCAACCAACCTCAGAAAACTACACAGAGATGATTTCCAAATCGTACGAACAAATAACAATAACATCATCATATGGTGCAAAACAAAACTGCAGATACAAACTTACCTAACAATCAAGGAAATAAATGGAATGAAAGTAAATGCCCAACGATACTGGAAAAAATATCTCCCCGCTAGACATAACACACAAAGACCACAGAAGAACAAAGATGGCATGCAAGACAACTCCCATCCGCATCCTGTCGCAAACCATAAATCCACACTAACAATATGGCAATGGAACTGCAAGGATTGACTACAAATCACTCAGAGCTAGCTGCAGCCATCAATAACGCCATCAGAAAACCAGACATAATCTGCCTCCAAAAAACTATGTTACCAACCCATTGCAAGAAACTACCGAAACTAGGAGACTATGAATCCACCTTTCACAAAAACAGACCGAACGGAACTAAAGGGAGTGGACTGGCAATCTACATCCACAACACCATACCGGAAGTTACTGACTCGGATACCAAAACAAACCTGGAACCAACTCAACTAGAACACCAAGGAGTCCAAATCAGACTGGGAAAGAAAGAATACACAATCTACAACATATATGACCCACCCACCCACGCAAACAATCCCAGCAACTCCCTCAAACAAATTATTCGGAACCAGACCAAACAAACCATAAAATGTGGTGACTTCAACGCACACAACCAAGAATGGGGAAGTAGTCACACAGATACCAGAGGAAAGAGACTAGAAAAATTCAGCAGAGCCACCCAACTGCTCATACTCAATACAGGCACCCCAACAAGAATCAGCCCCATCAACGGACAACTCTCCACCCTGGACCTCACCCTTGCCTCGCCATCGATAGCTCACTATCAGAATGGGAGGTGCTCCAAGACAACACCTTAGGAAGTGACCACTTCCCCATAAGCACTACCATCTATCTCCAAGACACAAGGGAACAACAAAGACTCCCCCAATGATGGAAACTAGAGCAAGCCGACTGGAGTCTATTCCAAGCAATGTTACAACACAAACAAATCGATGACCTCAAGGATAACGATCCAACCCAATTCTATAATAACATAGTGACAGCGATTAACGAGGTGACCCAGGAAGCAATACCCAGAACGAAAGGGAAAACAACACTCCAAAACTCCCATGGTGGACAGAGGACTGTAAGAAAACCATCCCCAGCAAAAGACAAGCTCTAGCCAGATTTAAACGAACAAAACTATCCAATGACTTCAAACACTACAAACAAACAGAAATCCAAACCAAAGAAACACTCAAACAAGCAAAACTCCACTCCTGGAAGGAATACTGTTCCAAGCTCAACTATAAGACACACTCCAAAGAAGTTTGGGCAAAACTAAAAGCCATCAAAGGAAATACACCCAAAACAACACCACGACTAGCAGGAACACAAACCAACCTGGAACGAGCAGAGAAACTAGCAACACATTTCGCCAAAGCCAGCAGCAATCAAAATCACACACAAGCCTTCCGAATGCAAAGACAAGAACTTGAAACAAAACACCCACAAATATTCCTGGACCAAACCACTGTCCATGAAAAAGATAGCTCACCACTAAATGACTATTTCACCGCGCAAGAATGGAAACATGCACTACAACACAAAAAGAACACAGCACCAGGACAAGACAACCTCGGCTATACCATATAAAAAAATCTTCCCCAAAACATGCAGGAAATAGCCCTTGATTTGATTAATCTCATATGGAAAACCAGGTGTATACCCCCCACATGGAAAGAGGCCACAGTCATCCCCATACCAAAAGTAGGGAAAGACCCCAAACAAGCTGCCTCATATAGACCCATATCACTCACCAATGCCATCTGCAAAATAATGGAGACAATGATAAATAACAGAATAAAACATCACCTCGCAGCAAACAAACTCCTATCTGAAAACCAGAGTGGCTTCCGCAGCAACAGATCCACACTTGACCAACTGATAAGACTGGAAACAGACATCAAATTAGCCTTCCATGTAAGGAAAAAAGCCCACAGACATCTTATTGCCATCTTCTTGGATCTGGAAAAAGCATTTGACCTGGTCTGGAGCAAAGGACTCATCTCAAAGCTGAACCAATACGGACTAAGCGGGCGAATGCATAAGTGGATTGCGAACTTTCTCACAGGACGCAAAATTGCAGTAAGAATAGGGGACCAACTTTCCAACACATATACCCTAAACAACGGAACCCCGCAAGGCAGCATACTAAGCCCAACGCTCTTCAACCTCATGGTTGATAAACTCTCAGATTATATAGATCAGTCCATACCCATATCACAATTTGCAGACGACAGCGGCATCTGAATGGCGGGCGACCCAACAAATATACAGTACCTCAGCCAACTTCAACAGGCACTGGATTCCACCACAAGATGGGTAAACAACTGGGGCTTCAAAATATCAACAGGAAAAACAGTTGCAATGCTTTTCTCCAGACAGAGAACAAAAAGACTACAATATCCATTCCTACACCTTAATGGAGAACCAATTAGATTTGTTAAACAGACTACCTTCCTTGGAATGCTACTGGACGAAGGACTCACATGGACACAACACATACAGGAACTCACCAAACGATGCATACAAGACCACAATCTCCTAAAACATCTCAAAGGAACAACATGGGGAGCAGACCAAACAACACCGCCTATGCTATACAGAGCACTCATATGAGCTAAACTGGATTACGGATGCCAAATCTGACTCTGCTAGCCAACAAAAACTACTGAACAAATTGAACAGCATCCAACGCAAAGCTCTTAAAACATGCACAGGCCTATCACCCCATACATCACTAGAAGAACTACAGGTAATAACAGGAGAACTACCCTTGCACCTACGAAGGAAGGAACACACAATACGGCACGTTATCAGAAACTCAACACATTCGGACACACACCCAGTGAAAGTAGCCATCAAAAAATGCAACAAATCCTTAAACACCAAACTTATACCACATCCCCCAGCTACAAACAAAATTCATACTTTAAAAGTGGAATTGGACTTACCAGAACTACAAGCCAAATTAACAAGAACCATCGACCCCACACCCTAGAGAAACAACGCCCCCCACATAAACCTGACAGTACAAACACTGGAAAAAAAGCAATAAAATCCATGGAAACTACTAACCGGGATCAACACCATACTAGAAGCACAGTATACTTACCACATCAAGATCTTTACAGATGGATCAAAATCACCAGAGTTAAACAGGACAGCGGCGGCCATAGTGATACCGACACACAACTTCACAGCATATAACAGACTCCCCGATGGCTGCTCAATCTACACCGCAGAATTCTGGGCTATACAAAATGCCCTAACATGGATAAAAATGCAGCAACAACAGCTGCAGAAATATGTCATAATCACAGACTCACTCAGCATCCTAAAATCTCTGGAAACTGGTTCGACAAAAAGCAGAGGAAATATGTTACAGGAAACAATGATGATTCCCGGGAATTGGGAACAAACCAAACCCAGGTAGAATTCCTATGGGTACCATCCCACATCAACCTGTCAGGAAACGACAAAGCGGATGCAGCGGCCAAACAAGGACTCCAAGAAACAGAAATTCAACACCTTGACTATAGTGTACATGAGCTATACAGCAAGGTGACACAAGCTATCAATCAAAAATGGCAACAACTCTGGGACACCACAACCAAAGGCAGGCAGTTACATCAAATACAACAAAAAGTGACCAGGGGAACCAAACCCCACAAAACCCTGCAAAATAGAGACCTTCAGATCATTAACGGACTCAAGACAGGCAAAACAATAAGAACTGGCCACAGTCCAAACGACAACACCACGTGCCAAACCTGCAACACACCTGACACCATCCACCACATCTTCAATGAGTGCAGGAACTATAACCAACAAAGGAAAAAAATCTGCGGATTACCAAACAAAACTTGGTGCACCGACAACATATCCCGACTTCCTAGACTCGGACAAAAATGATAACCTCAAGAGCACTCACAACAATATCATCACCTACCTCAAAGGCACATACAAATATAAATACATATAACATAAACCAAAAACCACCTTGGGCATGAAGGAAAATAAAAAGCTAACAATTAAGAATAATAACAATTAACATCACTCAAACGCATATTAAAAAAAAAGAAAAAAAAAAAAAATATACAGACTGGATAGATTAATAAAGGACTATGGCAGAATGCTAGCCGAGAAAGGCAAGTCCTAAACAATGGGTCAAAGTATACTAGGTTAAATCCATAAAAGTACATAACGGACAAAATCATATTACCCACGCTAAACATCAGTAAATCAGGGATGGAACAGACACAGCACACCCCAAACATAATTACAACACCAGCCTATACAAGAAATACCTAACTAACACCCATGAGGCATGGAAAACCCCTCCTACTTAGCATATATATCCCACCTACCCACCCCTACTGAAATCATCATATTATATAACGAAATTAACCCACTAACCCTTTAAACCTATATAATTTATACTTTATTAACAAACAAAAAATATACCAAAAAAATACAAAAAGCAAATTATATATATATATATATATATATATATATATATATATGTATGTATATATATATATATATATATATATATATATATATATATATATATATAATAATAAGACAGAAAAGACCAACAACAAAGAAGGAAAGGAGGAATATAGACAACAAAAGAGGAAAATAAAGACGACCTTACCCAAAATGGAAAAGAAGAAGGATTGATGACTATAAAGAAGATAACAAACAAAAAGAAAATTCAGTAACACAGAAGACAGAAGAAGGAAATAAAGAAGACCAAACATCAACCAACAAGAAGGGACAGACACTGCACAAAGAAAAGATATAACCAACTTTTCAACGAAATTTGCCAGACAAACATCAATGAAAGGCAAGGGGCAGTCCAGGAAGCTCTACCTGCTGCCCCACAAACCCCCACCCCTTCCGGACAAGCATAGCTCACACCGGACAAATGCACGAACAAAATCAAAGGTAAGGGGCGGTCCAGGGAGCTCTACCTGCTGCCCCACGAACCCCCACCCCTCCGGACAAGCATAACTCATACCGGAAAAACGCACGAACAAAATCAAAAGGTAAGGGGCAGTCCAGAGAGCTCTACCTGCTGCCCCACAAACCCCCACCCCTTCCGGACAGGCATAGCCCACACCGGACAAACGCACGAGCAAAATCAAAGGCAAGGGGCAGTCCAGGGAGCTCTACCTGCTGCCCCACAAAACCCCCACCCCCACCGGACAAGCATAGCACAACCCGGACAAGCATATGGACCAAACAAAGGCAAGGGGCAGTCCAGGGAGCTCTACCTGCTGCCCCGCAAACCCCCTCCGGACAAGCATAGCGCATCCACATCGAGCCACAATTAATCCTTGCAAGAAGGAGGTATTGCAGTCCCAAACTCGAAATGGACACCAAAACCCTCCCCTCACGCTGACCACGAGACAAGAAAAACAGGCACAAAACAGGTGCTAGGGACACAATACTAGCATACACCCATGTGAGATCCTGGTAGTCGCAAGACTATTCAGACTTCCCACTCAGATCCCCATTAAGGAGACAAATGTGGGGGTTGAGAGAGAGGGCCACATGGTTCGCAAAACCAAGGGTCTTCAAATTGACGGAAGAAGATCAAATCACAAACAGCCATGATCCTTTTGGATGCTGCCGCACAAAAATACAACCAAAACAACTAAGCAGAGTTAGCATAAATCAGGGTGACTTACATCCAACTGATTGGGAAAATTTAGACCATCACAAAGTACACGAAGTACACAAAATTCCAACACAAATATTTATTCTAAAATCATAACTCATCAGAATTTGACAAATTACTTGGTGGCTCACACAAGGTTGGCGTAGGAACATCCATAAGAACAACTGGACACAATTCGACATGGGAGTTTTTGGCCAAGGAATGGGACCGGTGATGCCTTTTGGGAGACTTGGAGACTTGGAGAGGGGACGTTGGCCTACTGAGGAGAAACTCTACCCAGGGAAGAATCCAGGATGTACAGACCGCTAGAGGGGTTAGTGGGGGTGTTCGGTGGTGTGGGCCTGATCTCTGGTGGGCGGGGTGGGGCTGGGGCTGGGGCCGGGACCTGTCGCTGGGTCTGCGGTTTGGGGGCGATGGAGAGACGTCCAACTTGTACTGGGGCTATGAGGGCACCTCTCATACCCCGAATGACAGGGCAGCAGCTGAAAGGCCCAGCTCGGGGCCAAGCGCCCCCTTAAGGGGACTGTCGCCCAGCCTGGGGCCACAACCAGTCGCGAAAGCACAGAGTGCTATAGGCGACTTTAAGCCACATACATACATACATTCAGATGGAAAATTTGAATTTGGTACAGTGACAAGAAACCATTAAAGAAATATGTAGCCTAGATGTTTGTTTATTCTACCAGCTAATTTCCCAATGTAGCTGCCACCTACCCTACTCAGCTACAACAGTTTGGTGGAGAACCAACGGTCCTGGTCTTCTAGATTCACTATGAAATCTGGATTTAATTGCAGTATGATTGGATTTCATTTGGATTTTACAGCCTAATTCATGGAATCATAACCACTGATGAAAGTCACCTGATAGATGCAAAAGCTCCCTAATTTGAGATCTTATCATTTGGACCCATGCAGGAAGAAATATAAGGGCCAGAATTTCACATACATCAGATTACTTCTACAAGGATTTCCAGCTCTTTAAGCTTTGATCTGTGAGACGGAAAGAATACCAACATGGCACATAATAATGGAGTTGACTTCAACCTCATTCCAAGTTTTACTGGCAATGGTAAAGAAAACGCTAAGCTGTGGCTTACATGCTTTCAACTCCTAGTACAAACCAAAGGTTTCAATGACAATAAAGCAAAAACAACAATGCCTCTGCTTCTGACAGACAATGCCTTATGATGGTATATAGCTCTACCTGAAGAAACTAAAAATGATTATGAACTATTGAAAACAACATTCATTCAGCGCTATGGACCCGACGAGAGAACCAAATGGCAAATAACAGCATCTCTCTTCCAAACTGCACATGGGTAATCAAATGTAGAAGATTACATTGCTTCAGTTACTCTGCAGGCATCTGATCTGGGTTTACCAGATGCACAGGTCCAGTCAATTATCATCAATGGACTTCGCCCTACCATACGTCAGTTTGTGCTACAGCAGAATAAATGATTATTTACAGGACTTATAATTAGTTTTAGATTTTGAAAATGTTGATGATATTAGAGACAAGATAGTAGATTAAGTTTCTCTAACTAGCAAGAATAACTTGTATATCGTTTTAAAAGAAATAGATATTTTATACTTGAACTCTGACAATCTTTGCCAACCCTTACACATGAACTACATTTATTTAACATTTATATTTTGAGGGAGAGGATGAAAGTGAGTGTGAATCTGATCAGATGTATTATAATCATTTATATGTTTTCAAATCTTCTGGACAACTCATTAGTGAGATATCAAATGGTTTGTTTAATGTAGAAAACACAGATTCTGTGTACCAAAAACAATCAAGACAGTTATAGAAATATGATATCAGTATGTCTCCTGTGAAGTCTGCAAGGCTGATATATATACAGAGGCTTCTCAGTTCAGTTGGAAAATTTGAATTTGGTACAGTGACAAAATACCATTAAAGAAATATGTAGCCTAGACATTTGTTTGTTTGTTCTACCAGCTAATTCCCCAATGTAGCTGCCACCTACCATACTCAGCTACAACAATAGGATCAAATGGTTGAAAAACTAAACAATACCATATTAGAACTACCTGCCTATAAGAGGAAATTATATGTTTATTAAGTTCCATACAAAATTTTGATATATACTCTGTTTGGGACCAAATCAAAAATGAAATAAAAAAGATAAGCCAAAAATATTCCAGAATGCAATCTGAAACATATAAACTAATACAACAGGAATGTTTAAAACTAATAAACAACACAAATGCAAATGAAGAAGGAAAAACCATAGCACAAAAGAAATTAAATGAAACATATGACATAAAAATTAATGGGGAACAAATAAGGGCGGGACATTATAATGATGTATACAAACTTGGAAAGAACATATATAAAAGGGAGGAAATTAAAAAAGGGTTGGAAAGGACTATAACCAAACTAAAAGATAACAACACAGAAATAAAAAGCAAAGAGCCAATACTTGAATATGTAAGAAAATTCTATAAGGAACTGTATACATCACAAAACATTGATACAAATACCATCAATCAATATACAGAAAAATTAATTTTCCCAAAGATTGAAGATGAACAAAAATCATTATGCGAAGAAGAAATAAAAGAGGAAGAAATACTACGAGCCATAAATCAACTAACCAATCATAAATCTCCTGAACTAGATGGTTTAACTTCAGAATTCTACAAAAATACCTATACTTAAAAAACTATATAATGAAATATTAAAACAAAGTACATGTATAATGGCCAAAAGCATGAGAACAGGAATAATCACACTCATATATAAAAACAAGGGAGAGTCTACTGACTTAAAAAATTGGAGGCCAATATCCCTTTCAAATATTGATTACAAGATATTAAGTAAAATCTTAGCAAACTGTCTAAAAAATACACTGGGAAATATAATAAATAAAAACCAAACATGTGGGGAGGTTAATACAGAATAACATTCTATCCATAAAGACAATTATCGAGTACATGGATACAAATGATATTGATGGAGCTCTAATCTTAATAGATCAAGAAAAAGCTTCTGATAGGATTGAATTAAACTATATAATTGAAATATTATAAAGTTTAGGCTTTGGAGAAATTTTTCAAAATTGGATAAAAGCACTATACAACAACATACAATCAATGGTGCAAATAAATTGGGCTAGGACCAAACCTTTCCAAATTTCTAGATCAGTGAGACAAGGATGTCCACTCTCAATGATTTTATATATAATAGCAATAGAAGCTCTGAGGATAGCAATACAAACTGATGAAAACATAAAAGGAATAAAAATCCTTAACACAAAGGAGGAGTGTAAAACATTCCAACATGCTGATGATTGTTCACATTTTGTGACCACCCAACAGTCCTATAAAAATCTTATTAAACAATATCATGCATTTGGAAAAGCATCTGGAGCACAAATTAACCAAAATAAAACAGAAATCCTCTTAATAGAGAAATGGAAACATTATCACCCAGAGATACCAACAGAAATGATTAAAGAAAATGTCAAAGTCCTAGGAGTACATTTAGAGCAAATAGTAAAAAATTAAACCTACAACAAATTTTAGATAAATTAAAGAGACATACCAATACATGGAGTGATAGACAACTATCACTAATAGAAAAAACACACATAGCAAAAACCTACTTAATTAACTCTATCTTACATGAATTTGATATTACTGATTTTGAATATGAATACATGTATAAAATAGAAAATAAGATCACCAATTTTATTTGGAGCATAAAAATAAACAAGATTGCTAAAAATTCTCTCTTCAAAAAAAGAAAAAGAGAGGAGTAGGACTACCTAATTTAAGAATAAAACAAGCAACCAATTACTTAGACAGACTAAAAAATTTAACCCCAAAGACAGACTATTACTGGCAAGGAATCTATTTATACTGGTTTGGTTTTTACCTCCAAAACAGGCCAGATATATATAGAAATAACAAGATTTTAAAAACCATTACACCACCTAAAGAAACCTATAGGATAACTCGAATCTTACAAACATATAGACATGTAAAAGAAATGTGGGAAGCAGAATCTAAAGAAAGACTACAAAACACTTAGGGAAAAAATAACAGTGGTAAATAAACACAAAGTAGAACAAAGACTACTCTATCTAATATGGGACCAAATTTGGAGAAATTGGTCCAATATTAAAGAAATAAGAATAAAATCCAAATGACTTGAATATTTACATGATGCATGGTGGACTGGGGAAAAAGCCTATATAAGGAAATTAATTAAAAAAACACCACCCTGTTACATTTGTAAAGAAAAACTGGATAACAAAAGTCATGTAATACTAGAGTGTAAATTTTTGAAGAACCAACGATAAACCATGATAAATAAGATAAAAAATCAAACCAGTTTTTTTGATAAAGCACAGCTTTTATACATGAATGACATAAATGATAAAAAATATATAAAGATATTATAGACTACATATATCTTGAAATGGAAAAGAGAAGAATAAATGTATTTATACCACAGACATAAAATACAATCTGCACAAATAGAAATCCCAACTCCACTTGTATTTTTCACTCCAAAATGATACTTACATCAGTCATCTTGACTGAAAATACCATGTTTTCAATCATGTCTGCGCCATTGGAAATTTCAATCCCTATTGTACTTCAAAATGACGAAAACAGAAGCAGGACTCTATGAATAGACAAGCCGTAAGGTACTCAAATGAGAATCTTTTCTAGAGTTTTCTGCAACCGTGGTACCATAAATGTAAAAACTAAGAAATTCTTGCATTTCTTCTAGCGGGCATATATATTTCGAAAATTTCAATCCCACTTGTACTTTAACTCCAAAATGATATTCAGATCAGTACCATGTAACTGAAGAAATGTAACTGGAAAAGCCATCATAAAAGACGTGCTAGCCAAAAAGCACCAAATTTAGAACGGAAAAGCCATCACAAAGGTGGGCTAGTAAAAAACACTGTGAATACATACAATTAACCAGGAAAAGCCAAATAATGAGCTAGCCAAAAGGCGCCAAAACTAATCGGAAAAGCCATCACAAAGATGAGCTAGTCAAAAAACACCGTAAATACACAAACCCAGCTACCAAATGAAAACATGTACTTTTAACTTCAATGATACTTAAATCAGTCACCTTGACTGAAAATACCATGTTTTCAACCCCCCCTTTGTAATTTTAACTTCTATAATACTTACATCAGTGACCCTGACTAAAAATGCCATGTTTTCAATCATGTCTGTGTGAACAGAAATTTCAATCCCTTTTGTACTTTTAAACTGATGAAACAGAAGCAGGACTCTATGTGTAGACAAGCCGCAAGGTACTCTAATGAGAGTCTATTCTAGGGGTTCTGCAACTGTGGCAACATAACTGTAATCCATAATTTCCAGGGTTAATAAAATTATATAATATTAGAAACATAGTGATACTTCTAAAGAAAGCTCTCCTAACGAAATTGTACTTCAACTTCAAAACACTCCAACTTAACTAAAAACACCATGTTTTCAATCATGTCCGCCTGAATAGAAATTTCAATCCTTTTTGGATAACTGAAGAATATTAACTGGAAAAGCCATCAAAAAAGATGTGCTAGCCAAAAATCACCAAATTTAGACTGGAAAAGCCATCATAAAGATGAGCTAGTCAAAAAAACACTGAACACATACAATTAACCAGGAACAAAATGGAAACCATTGGCATGGGAAATAAAAACACAATACACAACCCCAAAAATCCTATCTTCTGTCTTTTAAAAATAAAAAATTATCACTTTTTGTGTGACTTATTTTTTGAACCCAAACCAGGCATATGCTAAGGCATACACCAAGAAATAACTAAAATGGGAAATGAAATGACTAAACACACACCTTGTCCCTTTTTTTTTTCTAAGACACTCTCCCTTTGGAACACAAAACTAAATCCTAATGCTGTCCAACAACCAAAGCAACATGGTGCACAATCCGTGTCAACAACCACCGGTTCCCCATATTAGTCAGATGGACGCCATCCCTTGCCAAATATACTCTCCAGAACCCATAGATGTTGCAAAAAACTACTCCGTCAGCAAAGGCAAAAACACATGCCAACTCCTGATTAACTTGCCGGGCTAACCGAGCGTAGTGACTAGGCCCCATCTTCCGAGGATTAGTAAGGGGCAAGATTGACCCCAAACACACAAAACCCCAGACTGCAAAAGGGCATCCACCAAACGTATCATACGATTTACAATCTGATGGGTAGTACTAGTCCCAATATCATTCTCCTCGAGTACCTAAAAGACTGTGTGGTACAGGATCCAAAACTGGTATCTCACTTAAAAAATCCACGATATGGGCCCCTGGTCAGCCATCAAAACAAACAGTCCAATTTGCGGGAACATGGCAAAGGGAAAGTAACCAAGGACTTCTTCCCATGAGAGCAACAAGGCTATGCCCACACACAAACAAACGCATTTTACTCTCATGAAACAGTAACAGCAACTAACTAAAAACCAAACCACATTACAACTTTATACAGACATGTTTCACTCACGTCTGTGCCTATCCAATTTTCAATCCATTTAAAAAAAGGTGCCAAGGTGCCCAAACAACAACACAACAACAATAAAACAATTGTCTATCAGGAAACTTGAAGCATGACATACAACTTAATAAATAATACAATACAAAAAAAAAATATGCAAGCATACAATCACCAAACAGAAACACAGAAATAAATATATCTTAGGACCCGTTGGGCAGTAAACAACTTTTCTTCTAAATTCATAAGATAGGAATTAGACTAAGGATAACAACTCATGCACAATATGGCTCAGTTATGCTGTCCTAACACCAATATGGAGACACTGACAACAAACACAATATCTATACAACAAAAAGGACAATCTGATTCTGGCACAGTCACTTCACGAAACAAAAACTTTTGGGAAAACAGGAGAAGACACTAGCCCTGGAACTAACATAGCTCTAAGGGATAGGAGTTATGATCCTAAGTTCAAGTAAGGAGAGTTGGAAACCAGAACCTAGACCAGCCCAGGCATGGGGAAGATAGTACAACTCTCTGAGCTTATGGGATAAAGAAACTGAAACACTTGAGGAACAAAATATAGAGCAACCCTTCCAAATTACCTTTACATTTAAAAAAAAAAAAATAAATAAAACAATAATAACATGATAAGTGTGGACAAGGGAACACACAATATACATTTTTTCGGAAAACAAAGGGTGTCGCTGCCAAGTCCTAACCAGCCATATATGCTGGGACGGGGCTAAGTGGTGTCAACACTCGAAATGAAGGCAACCATACAAGAGGTGCTACAAATCATCAAGGGGAAACCTTGTGAAAGTGATGGACTGGTAGACAGGAAGTACCTGGTGGAGAAGAGATCAAGAAACAAAGAAGAGAGGAGACAAAGAGTAGATGAGAGAGATTCAAAGAAGAGGAGAAATGAAAGGCGACATCATAGATATTAAATAAACATACAATGTTGCTACATATAGATTGAGGAAGAGCAATTTGTTTTTGTTCTATCAGCTTGATCTTAAGCTAAAATTCAACTATATTT
The DNA here is from genome assembly GCA_016617855.1 of Megalonaias nervosa. Classification (NCBI taxonomy): domain Eukaryota; kingdom Metazoa; phylum Mollusca; class Bivalvia; order Unionida; family Unionidae; genus Megalonaias; species Megalonaias nervosa. The sequence continues at coordinate 28,816 of JAECUM010006410.1, read as the reverse complement.
TAAGTATTCGGCTTATTAATTTGGTTCATATTAAAAATAACAATATCGGTGATTTTATCTTAGAGATACGGAAATTTATATATAAATAAACTTTAAAGAATTTGTATTTAGTGCCTTTGCTATGTAACTGAATTAAGTATTTATTCCCAAGCAATATATTCCATGACAATGAATTTTTAAAAAATACTTTGCTTAAAATGTTTTAATTAATGTGCAAACTTTTTTTTTCTCCAGAAAAGTGATATTTAAATTCTCTATGCATTTTGGATGACGATAATCAATGTCAAGTTCAAATTTAATTGATTTATGGAATAATTATGGTGTTCATACTGCACACAGGTCCAGCTTATGTTACGAGTGTTACGAGTTATATGATCAGTTTCTATTTATAATACTGCAGTTATATGTATGTCCAATGTGAGTTATAAAGTCACTATTACTATCATTTATAGTCATTTTATCTTGTCTGTAGATGATTTATACTGACCGACTGTTTCATTTAACTGCTATGTTAGCAAATTGACAGTTTGTGTTGTTGTTGTTATGGTGTATTCATTGGTAGTAAACATTTACATTTGTTGTATAAAGTGTTCAGTATATTTTTACATGGCTACAGTTATATTTATGCATGATTTGAGTTCTCAAGACCAAATATTTCGTATTGTAATTCTTTTATGTTTGTGAAGACACTTCACATTAAGCAGAGGGTAATGTGAGATTTAGCATGTTTACAGCAGTGTATATGGGGTGGGGGGTGTCACGTCCATGTCTGATAAGCGTGTTTTTAAGAATAATCAGCAATGAAATTGGTTGGCAGTGAATGCATTACTGAATGGAATTAAAGAATATTTTAGATTATAAAACATGCATTTTCTAAATCTAATGATGTTTCTCTTTCAAGACTCTCCAAAACATCCAAGAAAGAAAAGATGATCATGTACAAAACCACAAAATGTATCACACGAAACAAGTTTGATCACATTCCTGTAAATGGGCATGTAAAGTCATTTCAGAACAAAAATTCTAACTTTATTTTGCTGACCTGCATTATGTTTCTAAGTGGGAACAACATAATGAACATACATTAGTTTTGTTTCCTTTCAAACCTTTGATTCTAAAGAAATCTAGAGCAATATATATATATATATATATATATATATATATATATATATGCCTCTTGTAGAAAGTAAACATTTCATATTACAGTATATATAAAAAAAACCCAACACAAATAATTAGAATCTTGTCTTGTAATGAAAAGAGTTTAACCATGAATTTATCTGTGCCAATAAAGTCCCTAACAAGATTTTTCAACAACCTAATTGTTACATGTCTAGGCTCTTGCAAAAAGTAACAGAAAAAAAAGTGAAGACAACAAGCTTTGTAAAATTAAATAATTTATTTCCCTAGAAAACCAAGGTAAAAATGAGAAAAAGAACTTAGGGTTTTACGAATCAAATCCAAAATTAATCCAAGAATTAAAAAAATAGAAGTCCCATTATTAAAAAGTCCTAAATGAATCTGAGTTCGAGTGCCGATGAAATTCAAAAATGGAGGGCGATGACGTCTGTAGTAACCTCCAAAGTATAGATGTGTCGACAGTTCCTTGTTGAATCACAGAAAATAATATTCCAGATTGGAATTTTGAATAAATTTCAATAAATATCTTTATCCAAGAATTTCATAGGAGCACTTATATTTCCAGAGAAAAGAATTACTAATTCCATAAAATAAAATTTCAACTCAAACTGGTCACAACATAACGTATCAATTGTTTAGAGCCCAACTGACTAATTCTTATCATGACATCAGTTATAACACCAACTAAAATGCAAAACAGATTCCCAGGGGGTCAAAAGTTCATCCTTCTGGGAAAACCAGAAGTTTGTAACAATAAACACATGTTATTTGTCATGTACTCCAGGTATGGCCTTGATTCCACTTAATGAATCTTACTTTGAGAAAGATTAAAAAAATTTTGTTAACAAAAGTTGTTTACCCAAAACTACTACTGGTTCTAAATCAAGGTCAGAAACTAGATACAGTATTTCCATTATATGTTGTTTATCAAAATTAATAGTCAGGTCAAACAGAACTGAATTAAATTTCTGGAGAATTTCAAATCCAGTAAATAAAGTTACATTACAATAACAATACATGTAATGGAAATAAAATTTTTTTTATAACTAACAAACAAATAATTAAACTACGTGTACATAACACTAATCTCCTTGAGACGATCTGGTTAAAAATACATCATTTAAAAAGCATTTACAAAAGGGTTGATTTAAATTTTGACAAAAGACCTTAAAATTATACACTGTTGTATAAACAAGGACTGAATTTTCTGTAAAATCAACTTGTCTTCTTGTAATTCATTAAACCAGTCCCCAAACCTGTATTGATACAGGGCCTTGTATTGTTTATTAATATATAATGCAAGGGATGACAATTTTTCATTTCAGCTCTGAGATTCAACAATTTAGACTACAAATTTGACTTTAAAAAATTGCAGTCCATTTTCTAATCCGGGTTACCTCTGAATATTCCCACCCCATTTTTCATATTTGGACATTTAGGTTGGTGTGTGGGGTCATTGCAATTGTGTATCGAAAATTTGGAATTTGCTGCCACCGACTTTTTTCCCGATTTCCTGGTAGTGTGGGAACCCTGCATTTTATTTTAACCAATAAGAGGACAGTATTCCATTCAGCAGCAATTCACTTGCATATTAAGTGGGCGCAATCATGGCCATGTCAAGCAATAGCATGCGAAAATGGTCTTGCATTCCTGAAAGATATGATAGTGAGCCAAAATTTGGATGGCGTACAAAGTCAAATGCCTGAGCTAAACATCAGTACCAACTTACGCTGTGCAAAATGTAGCTTGAAATATCAGCATTGAGTCTTAAATAGGTCACATGAGAAAGGAGAGAAGTATCCCCTGCGATAGCACGGTGACCGTTGCCATTCTGTAATACTAAATTTTATTCCTACACAGGGGCTCGTATTGTTACTTACAGTTTACATGTTATACATGTACTGTTATAATAAATATTATATCTACCTGTATAACAGATAATTTAATTTTAAGCAATGATACGAGCCTCTGATTTTTACAAATCAAAATATTTATAAAAATGCTACTGTGCCCCAAAAAATGTGCGCTAATCATCAACCCATCACTGTCACACACACACCCATATCCATGGTCAAATTTTTGCATTTCTATGCTGTGGAATAGTCATTTAGTATTTAAATCCAAAATGTTTTATAATAAAAATAAAGAGTGATCTTATTTATTTACTAATCTATAAATTCTTAACTCACACTCGGTTTTCATCATCATAAACAAAATTCAAAATTCCTGCTAAAAGATTAAGAAACCTGAATTAGCTACCTTTGCAATTTAAATATGACCATATTCACAACAACACATTGAAACAAATAATTAGTTTTCATTTTATTTTGAGTAGTAAATGTATAGATTTGTAAAAAAAGAAAGATAGCACTGTTCATTCCTTTTCATAAACATTTTGGATTTAAATACTGAATAACACAGGAAAGTTATACTGTTTGCTACCACACATAAATAAATATTTATCCCAACATTAGTTTTAATCAGCAATAGTACTTGGAATATGATGGATAAGGTGTATTTTGGTATTTGAATGAATGCCTTCTCATCCATTGCATTCCTTAGATGAGGGGTCCATTTTTTAATTGTGCATAAGATTCCTATAAAACCTGTGGACTCCTAACCTGGTTGGGGAAGAAGTCTAGATTGAATGGCAGATATAATCTCTCAATTCTGTTTTAATAATAATACTATCAATAATATTAAAATAATATGTGGTCTTCAAGCTAGCTACAGGCTTAGGATTTTAAAAAAAAAAATTTTGTACACAGAATTACTAGTAGATTCAGAAATTTACTGCTCAATCCTTCCCACAAAACAATGTAACATGTACATAGGAAGATTAACTAGCCGTTAGACTACTAAAATTATGAAAACTAATAGTCAAATGGAAACTTTACCAGCCTTGGGCCATTCGACTACCATTTAATTTGACCCATGGTCAAGAATCCTAACCCAAACATATACACACACACACACACACACACACACACACGTGTGTGCACGCAAATAAGCACGTACCATCCTTCTAACCTGAACTTCCAGGCACTTCTACCAAGACTGCCTGGTTAATGGCTTATATGATATTAGTACAGATACCACTCATTGTGTAGCTATGTTACAAAGCAGGTTAGCATGCAACAGAGGGTGACTAAAAGCCAAAAGGTGCATACAGGATGCAAGCAGCATATACATTCACATAAATAATGTAGAAGGAAAATGCAAATTTTTAAAAGTAAAACAATTATACACACAACATAGGCAATGTGCTAACATTCAGTACTAAATACCTGTAGTAAAAGGTAAATATCATGACTTAAAAACTCCCACTTGCTTGTGTATATCTAAAAGCAGTAGATGAAAAAGAACTGGTACTTCAAGTACACAACATTTTGAAAATCTGTTACTGCTAATTGTGTGTGAAGTTTCCTTCCATTAGCCCCAGTGACCTTGACCCTGGTGCAAGACCTTTTAAGCCACAAACAGATACATCTGTTCCTTGCCCCAAATGCAAACTATTTACAAAGTGTGGTATCATTGGATAGTGAAAAACTTTGTCACTGTGAAGAAGTGAAATGGAGATGGATGAACAGATAACAGTATAACATGATACATTTCACCTCATGGCATTTGTATAAATACAGAGAGGTAAATCTTGTATGTTTATTATTATTATTTATACCCACATACCTTTTGCTCGCCTTGTCCATTCATGGGTTGACAAAGAAACATCACAGCAATTGACATGGACATCTATGCCTTCTGTACTACGTCTCTCAGAAATGTTTACCTCCTCTCCAAGAAGACGCTTGACCAGGGTTGTTTTGCCTACACCCATGTGTCCAACAACCATGATACGCATGCTGTGTACAGTTTCCTTTCCATCCTTTAGAGCCTCTTCAAAAAGTTGGATGGATCTGTCATCCATTTTCAGAATTTCTATTGGAACACCTGTGCATATAATGGACTAGTTACGCATATATATATATATATATATATATATATATATATATATATATATATATATATATATAAAATCAACAATAAGGTAGATATTTTTTAAAAAGTATGGACTTGAAAATTTAGCAAGCTTAATCTGAGTTTTCAATCTATATCATTTTTATTCATGTTATTAGAGGTCTCAACATTTATAAATCCTTTGCCAATAAAACTCACCATATGCAATTTATTAGTGTTCAATTGTGCACAAATAAAAAAAGACCCACAAATGTTAAATCTCCAATCTCGGTAAAAGAGATCTAGTGATATGTACACTGTAGAAAACTCGACAGGCACTAATAAGATTTCTGCTCTGCAGTTCCTATGTGCTTCTGAAGAAAGGGGTAGGTATTAAAATAAAAAAAGACCCACAACTGTTAAATCTCCAATCTCGGTAAAAGAGATCTAGTGATATGTACACTGTAGAAGACTCGACAGGCACTAATAAGATTTCTGCTCTGCAGTTCCTATGTGCTTCTGAAGAAAGGGGTAGGTATTAAAGTGAAATTATTTGCATTGGCAACATGCATAACAGTGATAAATGTTGGCATACCTTTATGCTACTTTCCTATGATTAAATTTATTTACATGTGGTAATACTGAAAATCAGGCACCATCTAAGGCAACAGCTGATCAAAAAATGTACAATTAAACCAAAGTGCACTTAACTTGACTAGTTTTAAAATAGGGACAGTGAATTTTGTCAGAGTAGGCTATACAGTAGAAGTGTTTGAAATGGTAATAAATTAATATATATAAACTATTTTAAAACAAATTCATGTTTTTTTCTAATTTCCAAATTACCTTTTTATGTCTAGGAAGTGAAAATGACAAAACAAGCAAGGCCAATATGTATCCTGTCCATCACAAATTACACCCATGACGTATAGATCAAAATAAAGAGAATTAAAATTTATTTAAATAATGTAAAGTTTAATTAAATAATTCCTACAATATACAATGTCTTACTAAGATTACATTTTCTATAACAATCAAACTCCACACACATTACAAAACTGAAGAGCCAAACCTGAAGATTCCCGTTTCTGTCCAAGTTTGGAATTTCAGGTCCATTGTGGTTTTACTAACCTACAGACTGGACAGGCACCAATAAAGGTTCCTGGCCTGCCAACATTTAGGATATACAGGTCTCTCCCATTAGTTTATAATAAACTGTCATAATAAGCAATGCATTTTATAAAGCAGAAATACCAGCGTTACCATTCCAAAATGAATTTTTTCAGTCCCATAGATTTGAAAGTGCTGATGTGTTAATTAAAAAGGCAACAGGACATGGCCTCATATCAATGCCTGTCAGATGCATAAAACTGGATATGCAACACTGAGCTAAAGTAACCAAGTAAAATATTACTCTCAGTTTGCAGAGATTACAAACTTTATATTTCTTTCTTAAGCATGTGAGACAGGTCAACAATACATCATAATTTATAATACATAAAATATTTGTTGCAAACACAGTCACGGGCATGCATATCCCTACACCTGTAACATGCTATCGTTAACATGTTTTTTTTCTTCTGGCAAACAAACTTATATAATCACTCCATCTCACATTTGGAACATGAAATCTAAGAATGTCCTCTGCAAATCAATTAAAACAAATGTGATATATCTTTTTCTTCATTTGATTTTCCATACATTTCCTCCCAAAAGGTCAAAAGGAAATAAAAGCTATCATTTATTGGGGGAGGCAGATTATTTTGTAGGCCCTCCTATTAACATTAACAAAGTACGATGAAATTTCTGACAACACGAAATCACCTTTCGAGTACCGATATGAAGATTTCGTGTTGTCAGAGGTTTCATCCTATGGCGCGCATTGAATAACATCGTAGAATATCCAACATGGCATATAATAAAAAAAAAACAAAAAAAACAAAACAGTCTTATTTGTCAAGCTAATTACCGCTAATATCTTGTTATCTGATTAGTGTTGTGTTCGTTGATAAATCCACCCTGCAAGATCAGGAAAGAACCGCTCCATAAACATGAATGTTACCGATACAAAATACATGGGAATTTTAGACGTTACTAACCCATGAATGAGATCCGGTCGAGTGCCTGTCGCATGCAATGACATGTCGTGTGCAAAGATTTATCATTGAAAGCGCCACCTTCTGGGAAAAAAAATGTGTATTGCCCTGAACTGGTGATGATGAGAGTTTTGTCATTGTTAATACAAATTTTATATTTTTAAATGAAAATTGTGTAGTGACAATCAACGTGCAGATGATTTATCAATCAGTAATGAATTGAATTGGTTATAGCAATATTTGTACTGAATTTGAAAGCAACAAAAGTATTTTATTTAAACTTAAAATAAATAAATATGTCCATGCACGACGAAAATGACGACAACATTTACGTGCACTCAGGATAATAAAAAAAAATATTTATTCCACTTTTATTTTATTTTACATCCATTATACATGTTTGTCTTACAATAAAGTTATAATTGTAATATTCATTAATCATATTTTGGGGCACAAAGATGAATTAGGAAATGTAAATAAATTAAGTATGTAGTTTTCGTTGTCGTGTGATGTAAAAGTTGATGTAAAATAAAATAAAATTACCTGGTTGATGTAAATACTCCACTCTGTATACAGTAATCACATTACTGCCCCAGCTTGTGGTGTACAGAACTCCATGCTGGTCATCATAGAATATTCCATAGGGACTTGATGACACTGTGTGTATGGTCAGTAGATGACCGTTGTCTGTCAGCTGATGAATTCTGTTAGAGTACTTGTCAATCACGAAAACTGAATCCCTTCCAGCCATTATTGTCCACGGTAGTTTTAATTCCTGGAGTTGATACAGAAACTTGTGTGTGCGTGGATTAAAGACATCATATGCATACACACCATTAGTAGTAGTGGAGTCATAAGTCCAACACGAGATGTAAATTGTGTTGTCTTTTATGGCCAAGTGAGTACGACTCCCTTCACAGATGTTGTGAGTTGAGTCAAGACGTCCATCTGTAATCGATACAACGACCCAACGCAACATGCCGTCTTTCCTACCGCTGACAACGAGTTTGTCTGAATTCAGTTTTGCCACTGAATCACACCAATTAAATTCTGTCTTTACATCTAATGTTTTGACCAGTTTTATGTCATCTATAGATTTAAATGACAGGATTACAATACTGTTCCACAGACACACAGCAACTTCCGTCTTGCTAATCAGACAGACGCCATAGGGACGGGACTCCAGTCTGTGTGATGACAGCAGTTTGCCGTCACGACGACTGTAAAGCTGGAGATTCCTCTCATCGTTGTCTGTGACCAGCAACATGTCTTCTGTCACCACAACGCCATTGTAGTCGGGTTTACGGACGGCTGTGGAAAAAAAAGTGAAATACATCAAGATAAAGAATACACAAAATACAGACATATATACTTTTGGTCAACAATTCAAAACATCTGTATATCACTTTCTGACAGAAAACAATGGTCTACTGTCGTCATTTAGCCACCACCACCATTATCGTAATAGTCATATTATTTGTATTATTATTACTATTAGTATAATGGCTATTTCATGATGTTTTGCAGCTATTACTAATAAGAATAATATAAAATAGTATTAAAATTAAAATAATATCATTTTCTTGTATAGTATAGTTGCTATTTTGTACTGTTTTACAACTACTACTGCTACTGCTAGCTAATACGTTTAAAAAATAATAATAAAACTAAATTACTCAGAGTAAAGTAAGGATAAAGGGATAGCGGTGATTTTACATAAATTTCAAGTATCTCACGAGAGTTGCCATATGTGATCTGTGGACCACATATTGATACAAAATACGTTAGGCTGATAGGGGTCTATCCCCACCCTCAACAAACTTATCCCCTGGGTCACATCATAGAAATTATTGAGATGATCAACTTACAACCATAAAAAAGACCTTCTCGACATGCAAATACAAATTTAAATACATATATAACTGGCACTTACAAGGAATTCAATCCCTACCCCTGTATCACAATTTTGAAATTTTTGAGATTATCACCCTATCACCATATAAACAATTGTTGGGCATGAAAAGACAGATTAATGCATGTAACTTATTTTGACTACAGGAATCACCCCTACTCCAATGAATTTTTTGGACCCTACATAATAACTCGGAAACTATTAAGATACCAGCCATATACGCATACATACGCCTACTGTGCATGGAAAGACAAATTAATATATGCAACCAAAATAGGCCCTGGGGTTTAATTTTAGCCCAGATGGAGTAAGCTCGTGAGTCATTCACTGAAAACGATCGATGTCCGCTCCCTATAACTACGTACTTCTGTCATACTTGCTACGTGCAAATAAAAAAGATAAATGCACATATAACAACTTATTTTTGCCTCTAAGGCAGTCCTTATCGACAGGACCGTGACCTACCCTAATTGGGCTCATTTCAGGTTTTCAGTCAAAACGGGAAGACACGGAGACAGATGTTTTAGATACACATAATTCAAGTAAAAATAGTAAAAATAATCCGACACATAATTCAAGTAAAAATAATCGAATCAGATGATGTACATGGTAAGACATTAAATGTAAATTCGTTTTCAAATTCTGTGTATAAAAAAATCACGTCAACTTTTCCTTTTGAAAATATAAATGATTTAAAAACTTACATTACATTAGCGACACAAACGGGGATGGAGAAAGAGATAGAAAATAAAGTCAACACAATCAGTAGTCGGTACAAGCACTCGTTTCTCTCAGTAAAAAGATACAGTTATTGAAAACATCCCCTCTCCTTTTAAAATTTATACACAATTTGCACTATGTAAAAGTTAGAAGGGGAGTGGATGTTGCCGAGTTTTTCATTTCACTGACGGAAACAAGAATGCTTACTTTACCTTTGACATTTAAAACAATGTTTAAAAAAGAATAAACGATGAAGAGATATATCATCATCCAATATTTTGCATCTGATATTCAAAATTACATGTATGCACTACCCTGATTATTTCAATGAAAGTCCTGTCTCCATGTAAACTTCTGCAATCTCCAGTTTTTGTCGTCTGCTACTGAATCCAAGGTCGGTTTCAACTTTGCTGCCTTAAATTTGTCAAAATGAATCTTATAACTTGTGTGAAAATTTAATTTTTTTTTTAAAAATTTAGTTTTTAAAATTTAAATGTTTATTTAAATTTCCATTAAAATTTAAGATATCATTATTTTTAAATTTCAAACATATTTTCAGACAGGCCTTATCGTGTATTACATTTAGGTTTTTACTGCATTGAAAAATTCCTGTAATTAAGGAAGATATAGCAAATTTAGTTTTGGTTTCTCAAGAACACTTGGACCACAACTTGCACCCTGTGGAACACCACCACTACACACCTTCTGACAGCTGTCACATGTCTTGTTTGCAAGGAAATTCCAAAAGACTTCATGTTTAAAGTTGAAATAAGTGTGGCATGCAAGTATAAAAGTTTGACTAAAATTGGCCATACAAATTGGGCCTTTCAGGCCTTAGGTCACAATTAATAGGACTGGTTCAGTACCCACGAATGTAGTCCCAGTCTATTTTTAGATCATTTTTTCCTGTCTCCGTTTGGTGGTGATACAAGAGTTAGATTTAGGCATTCTTGGTAAGGATTTAAAGGCAATTGTTTATTCTTTTGAATATGAGCTTATGGTATGGTTGTCTGTGTGTATTTCGGCGACAGTGCACAGTGAGTAATAAGGCCTTGGTGATGATCCGGAAGTGAAATCTGTGTTCCATTGCATGGTGTTTTGTTTACAATTCAGCTTCTCAAAAAAATGCAAGTCAACCCCTGACAAGAACTTCACCGCAAAGTCATCTTTGAAGGTATTTTAGATTGACATATGATTTGTATTGATTGTCACACAGCGGAAAGTTCAGTACTGAGAAACAAATGTAGAGAATATATAGTAAAATTAATTGTGTTCTATGGCCTTACACGAGCTTCACACTCATTCGGAATACAATACAGAGTCTTGGCGCATTAATACACATCCACGTTCAGTTGTAACCTCGAGACCTCCTGTTCTATAAGAGCAATAACCAAGAACCAGACTATTGCCTTCCGGTTTGTCCGAAGGTGCTCTATTGGAGTAGCAAAACGGTAGGGCTAGTATACATGCAGTGTCTTCGGTTTTGAAGTGATGATAAATGCATTCAAAAAGGGTAGACACGCTAAATCTAGAAGATTGCAAGATAATTATTGATACGGATATAGTATGATGCTATTTTACTGTTGGCTAGTGAAAAATGTTCTGGGTGTTTTGCTCTTTGTTGATCAGCTGATCGATGCGTGATCAGTAATGGCAAGCAGAGGCAATACAGTTATGGCCAGTTGTGGACGACTCGCGCATGGATAGTTTGTGAAAGTGGTCATAATAATACAGATCTTTCCTTTGGCAAGTGGGTGAACCGATAGAGAGACTTCGGATGTCGCCAGTGGGGAATAAGAAATCAATCTTGACATAAGAGAAAAGTAAGTGCTTGTTGAGATTGCCCCCCCCCCCAAAATAAATTTTTAAAAAATCAAAATTTGAAAGTATCACTGAATGGGAAGTTAGATGGGATAGACCACAAATTCCAGAATCTCTTTGCTGACATAAAAAAATGAACTAGAGGATGTCAAAGTAATTTACAATATTGATGACAGGAAAAAGTAGAATTAATCATGAGGTAGATCACACAGTTTCATTGTGAAACCATACACGAGCGAGAAAGTAGACATCTGTTTTCGAGGCACATGGAGAGCAAATCAAGTGGAAGAAATGCAAGCCTCAGATGAAATGGACGAAAACTTTAAGAAAGGCTACTGAAATGAAAAAAGCACAGCAAAATGGTGAATATTTTGTTTATGAAGGATATCCCCAGTGCTCAGAGAATATATTTATTTACAATGTTGTTCGATCTTTATTTGTGGAATCAATCTATTTAGAGTATGAATATGTTGAAAATGTGTGCTTCATACTTGGCTGATGGATTATCCAACTAGAAACAAGGACCAGAACCAATAATGGTGGATTTTCATATTTTGAGGACAGGGAAGTAGTGTTGAGCATGGCCTTGAGTGGCTACAAATTTAATTGGGTCATAAAAAAGCTAGTGATTGTTTGACAAGGGAGTTATATGTTAAGAAATCCATCCAATGGGTTCTTTGAACAAAAATATGACTCTTGAATCTTGAAACTGCACTATCTAGAGAAAAGATAATTTTTTGCTCATATCTTTCTTCATATGGAAAGAGTCAAAAATGGCAAAATAATATGCATAGAAGTAAGCCATGCACTCTATTTACAGTAGATATAGTTCTAGTAGAAGTAAACCATACTCTCTACTTACAGTAGACATAGATTTAATACAAGTAAGCCGTACTCTATATTTATGGTAAATATAGATTTAGTTGAAGTAAACCATACTTTCTATATAAATTTAGTATAGAATGCTTTTATCGGATGAACATTGTAAAGTGGGCAGCAGCAGTAGAGCTGGACCCTACAACTTTGTAGAGACCTTATTTTTGAGAATTAAGGGTTCATACGAGGGTTTTAAAAAAACATTTTTGCCTTAATAATTGACCAAATTTTTTCACAATCTGGTCACTACGCGTATGTCCTTCAACAGCTCTACTGCTGCTATAAATTAAACAGCCAGTATAGATATTATCAATAATGAGTATTGGAGAACCACACTCAGCTAAATTAGCTCGAGAGCGACTAGAGGCAATTAAAAAATATCTACCTGTTCGTGATTCTGTTAAGCAACAACTACAATCGCGTCAGGAATCTCGATTTGAATTCTGAGGAGGATACAAAACAGTTATTTAAACCTATCACTGAGACCACTAAAGGTATTCAACCTGTGTTAGAGAAAACCGCTGAAGCTACAACTGCAACACAGAAGGTTATTGGAGCATTACCAAACCAAATTAAGGAAGCTATGGAGTCTGCCGATAAAACACGTGCTGAAATTCAAGATGTTAAAAATATTGTCGAGGATCTCTCTAAACCAGAATTAAAAACTCGGTGTTTTAATCAACGAGGCTATGAAGCAATTATAACTGATCCTGTTGAAGTAGCTGCGGTGGGATATCAGATTCGGAGTCAGTTTCTAAAGCCAGAATTTTATAACACTCCAGAAGACGAGTGGAATGCTAGGGTATTTCGGGAGCACAAGGGTATTTCACAAATCAGTAAAAAATATAAAGAAGAATATGATGATTTTGTTAATAAAGTTAATGAAGTGAAAAAACAATTTGGAATACCAGTTACATCATCAAAAAAGCAGAAATCTCGACTGCGGAGACAACCATCACCACCACAATTTGAATTACCACCACAATTTGAACCATCACCACAACGATCACCAAAAAAACTATCGAAACCAAGTAAAAAAGCATCACGACAAAAAACACCAAAACCATTTGAGCAATCACAAAGTGATTATCCACAACAATCTGAACCACCATCACCACAATGATCACAACAATTACAACAAAAGCTACAACGAGAACAAGAACGACAAAAAATAATAAAACAACAACAAAAAAAAGAACTACAATTATTTAAAGAATCATTTGGTGATTACTCAGAATTAACACCATCACCACAAATCAGATTACCATCATCACAACAACCAAGAGAAGAAGAAGAAGAATTTCAAGACGCTCCCGGCGCAACTGGAAGTGGTTTAGGAAGTGGTCTTATTACTTGCCCCAATAACGTTCTTGCTGATGTCGATCGACTAGAAATCCTCATCGGAGGAAAAAGAGCTGGTAATAATTCCCCAGAAATCATTAATGAAGCAGCTGATATTTGCAAACGATTATTTAGTGCGGCATCATGGATATTAATGTATATCGATCTCTCATTAATGAAATCAGTGACGATTATTATAGTGACTAAGTATGTAATTAGTGATAAAATCACTTAATAATAAAATGATCATACACAATACTCGTGGACCTACCATGGTCAGGGTAATAAACTCTCGATTACCGGTATACAAAACGACCTACGGAGATGGACTAGGTGATGTTATTCAGGGTCTGTTTAGAAGGATAGCCCCAAAAGCAATACCGATTGCAAAGCAACTAGGAATGAAAGCTATTGATGTTGTTCGTGAAAAAGGTATAGGCGCTGTTGGTAATCTCGCTAGCAAAGCATTCTCAGCAATTAAAGATAGACTATCACGATTAATACGCAGACCGACCCGACCTGTGAAATTACCCAGCACCGAAGTGATGCCCGCAAGGGTAAGTAAAATAATAAATCAAGCCGCTAATCAAAAACTAGCGGAGTTAGCTGATATCCCGATGTCGGAAAAGGAAAAAAATATAACCGCTAGTCTGATAGCAGGAAGTGGTCTTCGAGTTAGACGAAGTCGATAATAATAAAGATGTTTAAACGCATATCTGACCCCGCGTTTGATATGGACGCACCAGTTCTCAAAGATGAGTCTGTGCGCGATTATCAGTATTATTCTTATGACGCACGAATTCCAGATCAGCGTGGACGAATCGAACTACAGGTTCAGGATACAAGTAGATATTTCTTACCCGCTGAAGCATTTATTGAAGTAGAAGGTGAAATTATAAAGACAGATAATACCGAATACGCCGCTGGGGATATAACTGGTTTTGTTAATAATGGTATTATGGTGTTATTCGACAGCGCTACGTACATGATTGACGCAAAAAATATTGAATCGATTCAGAAAGACGTTGATGTTGCTACAACAATACTTGGTCTTGCGAGATACAGCGACGATTACTCAAGATCAGCTGGTCCATCAATGATGTTCTCAAAAGATACTTCTAATTCTCCAAAGTACCAACAAAATAATATAAGACGACCAAAAAACTTCGCCGGCGCCGCCGATGTGGATGTAGAGATTATGATTATTAATGTAGATGCAGATTTTAACTTAGGATTTGCAGCGCGTCGAGCAATGTTAAAGGGTAATAGGAAATCATTTTCTTGTGTGATTCCACTGTCACACATCTTTGGATTCTGTAGAAATGTTAGAAAAGTTATTTTTGGAGCTAAACACACAGTTGTACTTGTGCGAAAAGGTGATGATAATGATGCAATGTGGCACGTTGAAGGAGCAAATGATGCTGCAACTGCGGCACTTCATGGTAAAGTTATACTGACCAAACTTTCCCTGTGGATGCCAGTGATGACTCCAACAATATCTGAAGAAGACCGGTTACTATCTTTTATGAGTCAAGGTGGTAAATCGACGTTATCATGGTTAACTATGACCACAGATGCTATCCAGAGTAATATTAATGGTTTATTTACGTGGCAAATAGCATCACAGCAAGGTGTTTCTGCACCGCGCCATATATTTATTACGCTTCAAAATACTGCACGAGTAAATAATCAAACACAAAGTAATATGATATTTGATAAACTCGGTGTTTCTGAGGTTTCATTAAGGATAAATGGACATCAAGAACCATCCGAGGATATATTATTGAATTTCGATCAAAATCATGTAGCACGTGCATATCATCGATTAATGTCGTTCATGGGTCGTGATCAAAATATTGATACTGGTTTACAAATATCGCAGCTAGATTTTACATCGCTGTATCCGATTTATTACTTTTCTCTAGAACATTTAGATTTAACCAGACAATCTGTTGTAGATATTCATTTTCGAGCTCGTGTAATTCGAGGGGTTATTGCAAATTACAGAGCAATTGCTGTTATACTCAGCGATAAATCGATGTTACTCGAAGGTGTTGGTGGACGAATGAGAGTTATCGATGCTCCAGTAGAAAACATGTAATTAGATCGTTCATAATATTAATAATGTCATATCATCACGTTAGTGTGAGTCTGACCCCTGGTCAGATTAAAAAGCTGCAATCAGCATCAAAAAATAATTGTGGAATAAAAATATCGCTAAAACGAGAACAGATGACCGGTGCAAATAAACTGTCGTTGACCGAACGTCAGTTTAAAAACTTCAACGACGCTAAAAAATCAAATAAAGGCGTCAAACTTAATCTTTCTGCGGGCGCCATCAAAGATATCGCTAAAACGGGTGGTATATTTCCGCTTCTTGCAGCAATACCAGCATTAATAGCAGCTGCAGCCCCAGCTGTTGCAAAGGCAGCTGCGCTAGGTGCTGTTGGAACAGCTGCTGAAATGGCGTTAAAGAAAGCAACTGGACAAGGAATCAAAAAAAAAAAAGGAAAGGGTCTAAGATTACCAGGAACCCCGCCTTCGTGGTACGGAAAAGGCCTAAGATTACCAGGAACCCCGCCTTCGTGGTACGGAAAGGGTTTAAGACTTCCAGGGACAGTTTACTAATAACACCCATGTCCAATTTTGATTTACTTAATGCTGCTAAGCAATTAAAAATAAAAAATTTTAGAGGTGTTTTTATGCGCGATCAATTACCTACCGTTGCAATGCAACATGAAACCGGTATTATTAATCTCGATAAAAATTCTGGCCCAGGTACGCACTGGGTCGCATATGCAATTGATCCACGTGGAATTATTTATTTCGATTCGTATGGATTAGCACCACCAAAAGAATTTTTAAAGTACGTTACCGGCGATATTCCAATCTGGTATTCAACGCTACCGACACAAAAAATAACTGATCCTCCAATATGTGGCCGTGAAACCCTCGCTATGCTTGATGCTGTATCAAAATCAACAGCACCGCCTCATAAAATCGTACACGCGTTCACTACGCTACGTCATAATACTTAAACTGATATCAGTAAATATAATGGTAGATATTTACGGAAGATCCTCAGGTAGAGCTCAGAAGGTCGATTTATCTAAATATGCAACCATTGATCAGCTCAGAAATGAAATCGATGATTTATTAAATATCAAGAGTGTGGATCAAAATGAAGTCGTCGTTTTTCAGGATAAACAAGGACGATTAAAAACGAGTAACATACAACTACTAGATGTACTTGTACGAATTCCCAACGCGGTTGTTAATAATGTCGTTACTTTCACTGATCATGGTAAAATACAGGATTCCGGTAAGTTGGTTAACGATTATGTTAAGAAAACTGGTGATGTATTTACCGGTGATGTTATTATGTCAGGAAGAAAAATTACATATCTTGGAGATCCAATCGCAGATACAGACGCAGCAACAAAAAAATACGTCGATGATCAAGAATCCAAATACGTGTCAGTGCGCGGTGGTATAATGCGTGCATTTCTCGACATGAATAGTAATGGTATTAATAATCTCAGAACACCAGAAACAGATTTCGACGCTGCAACGAAGAAATACGTCGACGATAAGGAAATTCCAATAACGACTTCGTTAACGACAATTAATGATGGAATTGCTTGATTTAGAACTGAATATTTTAATCATGTACAAACATTTCTAAATTTTCGCAGAAATATAAACAGATCTATTAATGACTTTTTTGGAACTCCACCAACTGTTATTATCAATCTCGCTGACATTAACGCAAGACTCAACGATATCATTAGTGGTATTCCTAATATTATTCAAAAAACTAATCTCGTTAAAATTCCTCAGAAGCAGATCATTAATATCGTGTACACAGTCGCATCAGGAAAGGCAACATGGACACCGGAAAAAACACTTTTAAACACACTGCAGAGGTTACTGGTGTATACAGATTATCTGTATTTAGTAGTGCAAAATTCAGTATATTTACCACATTTCCATGGCGTCATTCAACCGATGATTTTTCTGGAATTGTGTCTATAGTGTTAAATAAAGATACTGAAGAAACGTTTATGCTAATAGCGAATGATAAAAAATTAACCACAGCAGATTATTGGTGGTGTATTGAGTTCATAGCCGAAACTCCTCAATTAGTTACCTAGATAAATATAATGAATCAAGAATCATTTATCGACGTTCAACGTCACAGATACGCTCAAGTATGTGAGTGTCAAACTAAACTAAAAAATATCATCGACGATTACACGATAAAGGTAAAAAAATATCGTCGTCGTATGGTCGTTATTGATATAATGGTATACTCGGTTTCTGCTGTTATTGCTGGAACTGGATTATTATTATCAACGATAACGATGACAGCGCCTGCAGTTGTAACGATTATAGTTTCAACGGCAACAACATGCGCAGGTATTTTCAGTATTATCGCTAAGAAAATATCTACGTGTACGAATGATAAACTAAACGAGTACGTGATGAAATTGCACACAGCAACAGCCGCATACACTAAATTATGCTCGTATATTTCAGCGTATCTCAGTGATGGTAAAATATCCGATGAGGAGTTCGTAACGATAATGAAAACCTACGATGAAGCGTTCATAATCGCTAATGATAATAACGGAAAGATGGAGAATTAAATAATAACGATAATAATAATGTCAGAGTCGCAATTACTTCAGCAGATCGTAGCTAATACAACGCCGTCAAAAACTACTATGATATCATTAAGTTCAACCAATCCTGAATTTAGCGTTAATTTTCCGACTGCAATTCCAGCAAAGGAAATAGCATTAGCGCAATTACGAGTTTATTATAGTTGGCCTAATATTAGATCAAAACCGTTTGGTGGACAACAACCAAATAATTCATTGGTATTTGCGAATAAAAATAAACCGGATGGAACACCTGATTGGCAAGTTGTTGGAATTTCAACGAGCAGTTATCAAATAGAACAGATTAATGATGAATTCCAACGCAGAATTAAATCTATTACAGGAAAAGAATCTAAAATAGCGATTACTGTTCACGAACCAACACTATCAGCGGCGATTGAAATAAATTCTCCTGATTACCTCGTAGATATTTATCAAAGTTCGATTAGATCAGTGTTAGGATGGCCTGATGTCGCACCTGTTTATAATGGAGTTTCAGAACCAAAACTAGAAGAATTTAAAACGAGTGAAGAAAAATTCATTAAAAATCCAGAATATCGAGAAAAATATCCATGGATTCGTGTAACATTTGAATTTGATCCAAACAACGATACATACTACTTTACCGATTCTTACGGTAAAAGAATTCCCAAGATAGCTAGATCAGCATTCAAAATTACACAAGAGGGGAGGAGGTATCGAGAAAATGTTGATGTAGAATTTATTAAAGAATTTTTAGATACTCTCAAGCCTGAATACGATAAAACGTTTAATGATTTAAGAAGTTTACTTATTTCATTATCTCAACATTATGATGATAATGTCAAGCAGCAAATAATCGAGTCAATAAAACATTTAAATGGTATCTTATTCGATTTATACATCGCCAATCGAAGTATTATAAACACCGCGACTAAACTCAATGGAAATTTTTACACAGATCCAAAATTGAGGCAATTATTTCTTGATCATTATAAAATAACAGAAAAAGATTTACAAACATTTGTTATACCAGATTTAAATAACGCTGAAATGAAGAAATCATTAAATGATCTTATTGAAGAATATTATCCGGGAGTAATTGAATCGTGGAGAAAAATAGCCCCACCACCGGTTATACTAAAACACAATAACAACCCCTTTGGTGCCGGTAGACATATATCACCAGGCATTGTAAACATAACAACAACAATTGCAGTCAATCTGGTATGTGATGTTATTGAAGGTAGCTATCAGGTAGATCTTTCTAAATCTAGCCACCGCAGTGGCACTGCGGAGCAAGGGTACATATTATTCAGTTTTAGCCCGATTGTCCCACCAGGCTCGTTAATTGTGACAGAACCAATTAATCCCGTTTACCTGCGAGTTCATAATCCATTTCTGACAAGAATAAATTTCAAACTTACAGACCAAAATAATAGAATTCTGGACACGAGGAACGAATCTCTTAATATAAACCTATATGTACGCTCATAGAGCGTTTTTATTATAACAATATCCGGATGTTTATTCTTTTGTTTACATAAAATCCGTACACAATGAAATCTAGAAAGTTGTGGCTGCATATTGATTATTCCATAACATGTGCGTAAAGTTATTTTAAGACCGCTATATATTATAACTAAATCAATATCCGCTGTTACGGCCCACGCATAGACTCAGTGTTATACAGAATTATATATATTTTGGAAAACTAGAAATATAAAATCTCATTTTAGACAGAAAAATGTGGTTTTTGTTAAGAATATTGTAGTTTTTAGGAATAACGATATGACTGACATATTGGTAAACACATACTAACTTTTTCAATATGTATTTATAACAAGGTCCGATAGCTCAGTTGATAGCGTGTAGAAACTCTCATCCGGAGGGTCATAGTTCGAAACCTGAGAAAGACATATGTCTGCGGGGGGCGATTTTATGCCAAAATTTATAATTTATTGGGGGCTCCAGCCACCCCCGTCTTCAGAGTACACCAATCCACTACGTCAACACGTGGTGGATTCACTTTTGTGAATAACCCATTGGTTGATCGTTATGGGTTGGTGTGCTAGCGTGAAGACGGCATTTCATCATATCATCTCATCATCATCTCATCATCATATCATCTCATCAAAATATACAGCGGGGGGTGATATGAGGTCGTGACCTTGTGACTTCACTAAAGGGGTACCCCACACAGGGGCCATTCCAAAAGACACAATCGCAAACTAAAAATAAACCTAATGAGATTCCAGGTCACAAAGACCAATCAGCCTTTGAGTTCTTAGAGTTTCGGTTGCGGATATCTAGGAATTCTTGTAAGGCAACAATAAACAGAATCTGATTGGTCACAAAATAAGACCTACACGTACAGACAACCCTCTGAGCCTCTAAAGTTTCGGTTACGGATATTTAGGGGTCTCTTGGGGGGTAAATGTCTAAACAAAGATTCGGAACCTCATTAGGTTTATCTGACACAACTATGGAATGGTAGACCGAATGTCACCCCGCGCTGTATATTTTTGTTTATTTTTATATTAAATATAAAAAATAAATATATATAATGAACCATGAAAACATCAATGATATTATTTCTGCTATTAAAACACTAAAACATAACGGAATAAAAATATCTGATAATCTCGACCCTCAGAAAATTATGTGCGATTTTGAATTACTGCAACAGAGAAAATTTGATAATAAATATACACTATCTTCAAACTACAGATTTATAAAATTAATTTATCAATCCATGCTTGAATCACTAGCTATGGTAAACGACAATCAGGTAAAGCTATTTGCACCTCTTGCACGTTCTATCGAAAATATTAAATCCGAACTGTCTCACGAGTACGAAAGAAAAAAGATTGTGGATAATCGTGTAATGCAATTAAGAAAGATTATGCTATCTGATTCTGTCAATGCTGAGAGCGATGAAGGTGAACCCATGACAGAGTCAGTGACTGTAATTATGGCTAAACAAAATCCTTGGGAAAATTAACAGAGTCGAACTATTTGTTTTTGTAAGAAGACAAAATTAGACATATTCAAATACTATCCGCTGATTATATATTTTTGAAAGGGCAGATTTGTATATTTTATCTGCGACACGTTGTACTGATTGTGGATGTATGCTAAAATGTTTTGCAGCCGCATTAATTGATAGAAAAGTAATTTCTTCCCCAGTCTCTGTATTTACGGATTTAATAGATCTTCTTTCAAACTTTTTACATTTTCCAGTATTTCCCCGTGCAGCATTCTGACTAGGTGTAATAGCCTGTAGGTTAGATAACCGATTATTATGAGGATTTCCATCAATGTGATCAATTACAAGTCCATCTTTAATGACCCCAAAATGACATTCAAATACGAATTTATGTGATAAATAATTTTTATTTCCCTTAGCAACACCAAATCTAAAATAACCAACATTATTAAGACTACCGACTGGGTTTTTCAATCTGCAGTTTCTAATCACACCTTCTCGAGATGCTTCATAATTGGTAAAGATTGGATGTGACACAAACTCATTTTGTTCCATTTATATATAATGCTATTTGTTTAAATCATTATTTTTTTTGAAAATCTAGCCAAATAATCTTCTTCGGTTTTTATAGGAGAGTCAGCGTTATTTTTTTTGTCATAATATCGTTTTAACTCTCTGTACTTTTTACCACCGCATTGCGCGCACAATTGAGTTTTTCCTCGCACTCCAGCACTACACACAATACACGGTTTTGGTCCTAGACTTCCATTTCTAACACATTGCATATGATAACTACAGTATTCATTCACGCATGATTTATTACAAGTAGAAGTATATCCAATTTTGAGCCAAGCACATTTGTTTTGTGTTTCAATCATATACAAAAGATTAATGTTCAATTAAATATATACTTGCCCTAATTATAATATGGAGGAATTATCCGTTATTGAACCTTCCCCTGCTAGATTTGACCTTGACAGACTATCAGAATATAAACTCAGTACTTCGATGCAGGATCTGGCATTAATGGTAACCGAACGTATTCGTGAAGCAAAAAAGGAATTTCGTGACGATGGTGCAGTTTATGCATGGTCCACATTCAGAGTTGGAAATGTTACTAATATGATGAATGACAAACGAGGAAAAGTAATTATTAATCACCTTGATAATCAAAAATATTTTATTTTAATAAAATTTATTATAAATACAGAAGAAGATATTTGGATTATTCGTGATAAGCGTGATCCAGTCCGTGTGCAGTCCGGGGGTAATATTGTTCTTTTAAGTAATAAATCTAAGCCCGGAATACTTACTGGCATTGATAAACCATATTATATACAGAGTTATCCAGCAACTGCAGTTGTATATGGAATATTTCCGCTGAATGATAAACCTAATGTTGCGGATCTGAAACCGATGAAAATATCAAGAATAAACTGCGTAGCTGAACGAGTTACAGAACATTTTACAAATGCGATACGTGGTAATGGTTTAACTGATTTAAGACATAAAAAAATTAACACATGGGCAGAGTCGGTTAAAGATGCTGGTGCATCTATTAAGGATGTTGCTGAACTAGAAAAGTTATTAAGATTTCCAATAACAGTAAAAACACTAACCGGAGAGATATTATACGAACCAAAATATATAAAAAATGGAAACCCTATAACAATCGTTGATCATAATGCACATGCATGGACTAATGTTGTAACGATATTTCCACGAGATAGAAAAGTTAAGTTTTATGATGGTGATATATTTGATTTTATCGGAAATATAAGTAAAATTGACCCTGTGTCTGTTTGGTTATTTCAAAGTTCAGAATACGATCACGATCAGTTTGTACGGCCTAACGGTGATATTTATCGTATAGAATTTCTTCATGAAGAAATGGAACATCTTGCATTGAAATATACCTCTGATGATGTCATAGTTGGACAATTACTGAATAACTGCTTTACCGTACCATCGGTTGCTGCCCATTTTGCTCAGGAGAAAAATTTATGGAAAACGAAACGATCAGAATTCCTTGAAGATGTCAAGAAAAGCTGTATAGAATATGGTCACGGTGGGTTATGGAACACCAAATACAACCATAGTGATATTATCTCGGTTGATATGGTAACGTGTTATCCTGGGAGTTTTCTTGGATATGGAGTATGTTCTAAATACTTTAAGAGATTCGGACATCCTACACATGACATGACCAGGGTTGCGATAAACGGACATTTACCAGATTTTGACTTAACTGGATTTGCTCATGTAGAATTATTCGAATTTGCAGAAAATCTCCATCCGATTATTTATGCTTGGTTTGGAAGACATTTTTCAGAGCGATGTTGGGTTCCGATAGTACTATTGCGATATATGCTTGATGCTGGATTTTTAATATCGTTGAGAGTAACTGAAGCGATTATATCGTATAATTCACAGAAACAAGTTTGGTTACCAGAACCGAACAGATTTAATATTGATGATACCAGAAAAGAATTCCCTGATATTGATAAAGATCATATTATTAAAATAAATAAATGCAGAAACGAATACGATGAGAAATTTACAAAAGATCTCGGTAGAAAGATAATCGGTAAATTTACTCAAGGTGGTTCATATGATTATAAACGAGCGTGTACAAGATTGATTATGGACGATGCTGAACTAGATTTTATAATCGCTGATACAACTGAGAAAAATACGTTTATAAACAGATGTAATGCTTATTTATCAGATGGAACGAAACTAGGTACCATTGTGAGCTACCATGATGGCGAGTCACCACAATTTACTCATTTAAGATCTTCGATGTTAGCTTATGTTTCGATAAACCTACTATCGATGATGAATAAATTTCCTCGTCACGCTGTCAGAGTCGCTACGGATTCATTTTATGTACATAAAAAAATATAAAGATTTATTAAAACTCGGTAATGGTGAATGGGGGACATGGAGAATAAAACAAGAAAATATATTTAGTTATTCTGAATCTGCCGATGTTGAAATTGTGGAGACATATTACAGAAATAATAATCAAACATCAAAGTCATCTGCACCATCTCTGTACGATCCTGTATCTAGACATAAAACCGTTTATCTTAATGGTTGTGGTGGTTCAGGTAAAACAACTCGTGTAATTAATTTATTTATAAATAATACATCAGATATGATTGTTTTGACACCGACGCACAAACTTGCTAGAGAAATAAAGCAACGAGGAGTAAAATCGTGTACATATCACAGTTTCTTTAGATGGTGCGGAGACTTATGGACTCCATCGCGGATGGGTGAAAAATATGTACCTAAATATATTATATGGGACGAGATATGCACGGTGTCATTAGAAACACTAAAAACATTTCTTGAATGGTTATTGACAAAGAATACTGCTGTGATTATGTGCGGCGATCATGGTCAACCACCACCCTTTGTTGGACAGTCTCCACATGAATGGCTAAAGAATAACGTAAATTATTATGAAGAAATACATAATGACCATAGAGCTATTGATGAACCGCTGAAAGAGTTTAAAAAGTTAATCAGACTTCAGCCAGACAGAGTACAATGTGAGATAATGCGAGGAGTAATTCCAGAGACTTCTATGAATGAATTTTTGACTTTATGGAATCCAGCTGATTTAATAGTCGCGAGTAGAAAGATAGTTCGTGATGAACTACAGGATAAATTATTTACGTTACATAAAGAAAAATTTTCAGATCTACCTGTACCTTTGTGTTATCGCCCAGCAGATGCTCGACGACAGAATATTGATGTTGAAATTCCTGGTGCCTTGGTTCCACCAAGGATACAGAATCTTGTCTTGAATGATATTATTTTAGTCGATATTAATGTCGTTGAGAATGCGCTGAGTATGAATAAATCGCCGTGGACGTTAGGATATGCTATAACGATTCACTCGTCACAGGGATTAACTATAACTGATACTAAAATCTGGATTGTAGATGATCGGATCGAATGCTCAAATTTAGTCTATCTCGCCGTATCTCGAGTCAGGAGAATATCGCAACTGAGTAGAGTTATTGTAGATTACGTAATAACTGAAGAAATCGCTAACAATATCGATATCAATAAAAAATTAGTCAGCTATAAAAAATGTGACAAAAAAAATAATCATGATTTTGATATTGATGTTGAATTTATTATAAAACTAAAACAACTACAAAATAATCATTGCGCAAGTTGCAACTGTAATATGTCATGGCAGCATTCAAATAATAATCCAAGACAATTTACCGTAGACAGAATTAATAGTGATCTTGGTCATACACGTGAAAATGTAATGCTGACTTGTCTTGATTGTAATCGACGTCGAGGTTCTGGACGTTTACAAAATTGAGCTTGGTGGTAATTGCATATCCTCAGGAATTATTTGCAATTGTTCACGTACAAATCCGCGTTGAGGGGCTGTAGAATCTAGTCTGTATATTGGAGGTCTACCAGTGGATCTTACCGCGCTAGAAATTTTATGTGTAGTTACGCTCCAGATAGGATCGGTTGCTCTTTTTTTACCACCTTCAAGTTCGCCAGGTTCATATAAATATCTAACTGTAACATTACCTAATACTGGTTGAGAGAAAGATTCATGTCGTCCGTAGCCATTGGGTATATATATTTTTTTGATCGCATTAGAAGGTTTCATGGAAGCTGCACGAGTAATTTCATTATTCAACGCAGCTATCACACTCGGTAATCTTGCAACCCATTCACGAGATCTATCTTTGAGGTCAGTAGATATTTCCTTTGCATATTGATATCCGAATAACCGCTCAGCAAGTGTTCTATTAAATGGTTCAACGATTGCCTGATCACGATGAATTTCAGTATGTCCTCGTCTGATTTTAACGTTGTGCTTGTTCATCAACGATGATACTACTCCAAGAAATTCTTTACCAGGATCAACTTGTAATAACCGTGGCCATCGTAGACCGCCACGTTGATAAATGCGCTCAAACGCAGATGCAACTTCAGATGTTGTCTTTGTTGATAATGGCTCCGCTTCTTTATATCTACTCGCAATGTCAATGACAGTTAACGCGTATTTGTACGTGCGTGATTTTCGTCCACGTGTTTTAATTGTATCGTGTGGTAAAAATAAAATATCTGCTTGATGAACTTCATTAGGAACGCTAACATCAAAATGCGCGTAATGAATCTTTTTTAGGTGGACTTAGGAAGATTTGCCATATTGCCTGTCGTGCTAACCATGATGCAGCGACATCACGTGAAACTTTTGCTGCTTCGGCGAGTTTACTAATCGCTGCTTTACCTCTCCAAAATCCTCTCGAGGAATAATAAACAGATTCCATTATGATAGTTATATAATTAATTGCCAGCCCCTAGCACCAGTTTACCTTTCATAGCAGTTTTTACTAGAAAACTAGCTAATTTTTCTCTGAGAGATTTATTAGGTGTAGAATTTAACGCGTGAATCAATTTCACATCTGCGAGATGTCGGTGTTGCAAATCCTAACTTTTATAAGCAACATCATGAACATGACATGCTTGATCAATTTTATTTACTGGATACTCTCCGGGTCTTGGTTGATCTTGATCATCAAGTCGGATATCGAGACGAGTTCCTGGACCACAATAATTATATCCGGGCAAATGTTTCTCACCGGGGTATTTAGCCCATGGAGTTCCTGGTAATTTTCCTAACGAAGCAGCGATATCACCACCTGTCTTTGTTCCTGACTTAGTCATGGAGACAAATTTATATTTCTTGGTACCACATTTCACACACTTGCCTGTAAATGCACGTCTTTTATTTTTTGTTGTTACTGTCGTTAATTCAGTAGTATCGGTAGGTGCTCTGCATCGAACGCAATATAGACTCATATTATTAATTATATGGATATAATTGACTTTTCTGCGACACGAAAACAAGAGCCAGTAAAACACCATCCAGCGTTACCAAATTCTATCAGAATGATTATAATAGGCCCATCTGGAAGTGGAAAGACGCAATTACTGCTTAATCTAATAATGCGATGGCTGAAGTGGGATAAATTATATTTAGTAGCGCCATCTGTAGATGATCAGCGATGTTACGAAGTACTTAAAGGTTTTAATGAAAACGCAAAATCGTTACATGAAGACAATGTCATAGACTTTATTACTGATATTGATGAAGCACCATCTGTAGATGATCTCAGGGCCACTGGCCCTCATGGATTCATTAATAATTTAGTGGTGTACGATGATGTTATGCTGGACAAACAATCAAATCCAGCTAGAATATTTTCACGAGGTAGACATAAAAATACAGACGTGATTTATGTTACACAGAGATATACACAAATTCCAAAAGTAATCAGAGATAATTGTAACGTTTTAGTTGTGTTCAACGGAGTAGATAATCATGCGCTGCAGAATATTTATTATACTTGGTGTTCAGGCGACATGGACATGAATAAATTTAAAAATTTCTTTTCAAAAGCACAAGCTGCTCCTTTTGGTTTTGTAACGATAAATTTACATGATCCTAGGTCAAGATATCGCAACGGACTTGATACAATTTTTGGATAAAAATCATAGCAGCAGAGAGGGTGAAGGACATACGCGTAGTGACCAGATTGTGAAAAAATCTGGTCAATTAAAGAAATTTTCATTATTAAGACAAAAACTTCTTTTTTTTTCAGCCTACGTAGGAACCCTTAATTTTCAAAAATAAGGTCTCTACAAAGTTGTAGGGTTCACCTTCTCTGCTGCTCCTTTTGTATTTTGTTTCATATCAATTATATGTATGTCATCATGCAATGGGGTACTTACTGAGATTGTCTCCATTCTATTTCCGTATTTAAATGTTCATATATATTAACATCGTTGGGTTGCATATGTGGTGATACTTATCATTTATTGTATTCTGACTCATATGGACTTGCACTTCCACTTGAAGTTGTTGATTATTTAACCTGACACAGTCATCTACCACTATTTTATTCAACTATAATGATGCCAACTCAGCTGGACAGTCCCATGTCTGATCTTCTTGTTGTGTGCACTTGTGTATTAATCAGCACCACAAACACTTATAATTGATTTCACATTAAAGCATGTTTAATATGGTACAAAATGTCTATTACTATATATGGATGTTAGTAGACTAGATGCGGTGCTAATGTGGATCTGACCAGGTATGCTACCGAAGCGAATTTGACTGAGTTTACCAGCAGGGTTGTTTGTTGATGTCAACCCAGGTGAGCTATTAATATTTTAAGTTCAAACTTGTAAAATGTAATCGTCAGACATTAACATTCAAAATATTGTCAAGTTGATAGGTGTTGTTGCAAAGAATCTGGCTGAGATC